>CM066162.1:44164220-44381720 GCA_033629205.1 Lithocarpus polystachyus | reverse complement strand
TAAATCAAAGAAAAAATACAAAAGAAAACAATATTTTGGTCTGAGAGAACTGAAACTAAAAACAATATATTTTTTTCTGTTTTCTTTTTCTTTTCTGAAGTCTCTTCTTTTTTTTTTCTTTTCTTTTTTCTCACGTTTTTTTTTTTTTTTTTTTGTGAACTTGGTGCACGATTTTAACCTAGTGCACGACACAAAATAAGAACGAGGAATAAAGAATACAAAAGGAACAAGATAGGATGATAACAGGAAATAAAAGATAAAATGATAGAAAACTGATTTTAGAACCTGTGCTCTGATACCAAATGATGCGAACCTCACTCGACACGCTTTGAGACCCAACAAATAAAATTGGAATATTTTCCGAAGAAAGCTAAAATTCAGATTTTGATAGAATCCTGACTCAACGTTTATAAGAGAAACGCGAACCAAAAGTATTAGTAACAAACCTTTGACCCAATGATTATAATGGAATCACAAACCGAAGGTATAAAGTTTGAATGCCACAAGGAAGAATCCCTGATAAGTTCACAGTTCTTGGAGAACCAAAGAGAGGAGCAAAGCCTCACCTTTTCCTGATTTTTATTCAAAATAATCCCTTATTACAATGAGTGCATGCTTTTTATAAGACATGACTGAAAATAAAAAATATAAAAAACGTACTAAATAATAAAACCCTAAATAAAAGTTGATTTGGTTCGAAATTAGCAGATCCAAAATAGAAAAATAGCTAAAAAACGTTATAAATAATAAAGGCCTAAAATTAAGGTAGATCTAGTCTGAAATTAGAAGGTCCAAATTAGGGAAATGTCTATTAACTGATATTAAGCTGGAAAGTCAATCAGCCATTAATACTCACCATAAATCACGCCTAATTAAGTCAGATCAGCCCTCAATAGCTTGGATTAAATTTATTACGCCTTCATCTTCCTTTGGGCCAAACTTGGAATGTCCTGCGTTAGAATCGACCCAAATCTCTTGAATCAGCCCATTAAGTGCTTCTTTGATCTTCTTGGATCTTGCTCTAGTAATAGGCCCAACTGGAACATGCAATGGATCCTTGAATGTTCTAGGGGTATAAGACAAGGAGATCCTTTATCCCCACACTTATTCCTATTATGTGCAAAATGCCTTTTGTCTTTGATCATGCAAGCAGTGGAATCACAAAGTCTTCATGGAATTTTATCATGTACAAATAGGGTATGCATTTCTCATCTTCTATTTGCGGATGATAGCTTTATTTTCTATCAAGTTACTATGGAGGAATGTCATTGTCTTATGAATTTGCTTGAATGCTATGAGTCGGCATCCGGTCAAGCTATTAATAGATAGAAGACCTCAATCTTTTTTTTTTTTTATAGCAAAAACACAAGATTAGAGGTAAAGCAGGATATATGGGCATTGTTGGGTGCAAGAATTATGGAGGATTGTGAGACGTATCCTGGTTTGCCAATGGTTGGGAGAAAATCTAAGGTTAATACCTTTAAGGATCTATAGGGAAAAATTACTAATAGAGTGTTGGCATGGAAAGAAAAATACATTTCCAAAGCAGGTTAAGAGATCTCAATCAAAACGGTAGCTCATGCCTTTCCTACTTACTCTATGAGTATTTTTAAAATCCTAAGAGCTTTATGTGATGCTATCAACTCCATAGTGGCTAAATATTGGTGGGGTCAATCAAAGGATGAAAAGAAAATGTTTGGGCCCTTTGCCGAGGACAACTTCAAAAATGTTCAAATGTTGCTCAAGATATCTTCATGCTATTTTAGAAGGTTGGTGGACAAACTTTCTCAACAAGAGCTGGAAAGATGTGCGATGACGATTTGGGCAATTTGGAATGCTCGAAATAAATATTATTTTGAACATATCCAGATTCACCCCAAGACCATTCTTGATGGAGCACTTGGTTTTCTGTAGGAGTATCAACGTTTGGTAGCTGATCAATCAAGCAACTGACAGTGATTTGATTGCTTTCTGCATGTTTGATGTATCTCTGCATAGTGTTAATTTCTACGCAATTATTTGTTTCTGCTGAAATTGTTTAGTTTTTCTGCATAATTACTATTTCTGCAGAATAGGTTTGGTATTGCTGTTTCTACAGCAGGTTGTCCTGTTTTGTTTTAAAGGTTTCAGATGTATTGTTTTTGTTTATGCAGAAGTTGTTGTTTTCTGCATAATTGTTATACTGTTAGTAGAGGATCAGGCTTCCCTCTTTGCTTTAGGTAGTGTTCAGTTTTTTGTCTAGGTAGAAGTTGTTGTTTTTATATATAATTGTTGCTGTTTGCTCTAGGTAGTGTTCAGTTTTTTGTCTAGGCAGAAGTTGTTGTTTTTATGTATAATTGTTGCTGTTAGTAGAGGGTCAGAGGTCCGATTCCCCTTGCTTTGTTTGCACAAGGTTCTTATGTATTGTTTTGCATGTTCATTAAATAAAATTTCTATCTTTTAACTCAAAAAAAAAAAAAAAAAAAAAAACCTAAATGAAATATTTGGTTTCCAGTGAAGCCAAATATGGAGGTAGCTGTGTAGTGATTGTTGACATTTGATGTGCAATTTCTGGATAAGATTTTTTTTTTTTTTTTTTTTTTTTTTTTTTTGGTGCTGAATTTCTGTATAAGAATTCAAGGGGGAGGATTTCTAATACAAACATTATCTATACTACTATTTAAGCGGCTTCCCCTGTTTGGACCTGATTTTTTTTTTTTTTTTGGTTCCAAAATACCCCTACACTCTCTAAGTTTAAGTAGAGACAAAACTAAATGATAATCGGGTAAAAATACATGTCTAACTTGCACTAAAACATTATCTACATAATACGAACACTCTCCTACTAACTCATTTCTTCAAAGCAATTATACATTTATTTTTTTTTTTAAGTAGAAAAATAAGTTAAACAAAACTAAATATCAAAAATTAGCCTCTAATAGTAATCTTAAATTATAATTGATGTAAATTAATAATTAACATTTAACAAAAAAATAGAAGAGCCTCTGAGAAAAGATATCTTTCTCCACAAAATTTTAATATCTAAAAACTACTTTATGATAACCTCTCCTTTCTTCACAAGTTCACATCTTCTTCTCCTACATCAAAAACTTACTACTACAAAACAACTTCCCATTATGTTTAAGTCAAAATAACTAGAACAACATATGTCTCCCCTCCCTCCCTCCCTCCCTCCTATTTAAAAGTGAGAAAACTTCTTCTATCACAGTTACATTAATCTTCTCCTGTACGGTCTTTGGGCTATTTTGCTTCTTTGAGCATCTTAAAAAATTATGTATAACCTTGAGTATTTCCATTGAGGCTATATGTAAGTTTCCTTTAATGGGTTTTGTGTTTTTGATGTACAAATTACAAGATTAGTAGGAAAAACCAAAAATTTCCTAGGAAATACCCCAATTGCTGTATACACTCTTTGTATATTGGGCTTATTTTCACAAAAAGATACGTAGTTTTTCTTTAAGCTACTTAGTACTAAAGTATCTATACTACTATATTCCATGTTTGGAATCCTCAATGCCAAAATATAATTAATTCATTCTCTTACAAATTTTTTAACTAATAAGATAAATACTTAAAAAAAAATTAGTCACTGAGCAAGCGCTCAAAGGTTAATAATTTGCATCCATTATAAATTGAGATTATTAAATTTTTCAATCACAAAAAAACTTAAGAGTGTGATGATTATTATGTATTTGTTAGTGAAATAATTTTTTCATCACACCCCTAAATTTTTTTGTAATTGAAAAATTTAGTAATTTCAATTTATAATGGATGCAAATGATTAACCTTTATCTCAGAAAATAGAAGAGTCTCTTATTTAGAGGCTAGTACATATGATAAAGAGGGAGAAAAAACTGATTAAGTGTATAAATATATATATATATATATATATATATATCTTAATCACGATCGCTATGGTCAAATGCCCGTAATTACCTGTCATGAGGTTCTTAATTTTTTGGATGATTCTTTCCTTTCAATGAAGGTAGTAGCATTTTGTACTTTTAAGGTTAGTAGGTGAATTTTTAATTGTTATCTGAGATGAGAACAATGTCAATCCATTCTGAGTAGTAGTGCACATCCACACAAGTCATTTCAGTGTTTGCCTCCTCCTATAGGTATTAGAATTTGGAAGAGAAACGCCTGCAATTCTGAAATCTAGTCAGCAATTCCCACACAGATAGCGAAAACTTGTAACCAAACAACATTGAATTCGCTTTTGCCCAAATCAAAATCCCTAAAAACTCCGTCGAATTTTCCTTCGTCACCGTGAACCGCCTCCTCCTTCAAGTTCCAGCAACAGCATCTCTATCCGAAACTACAGCACTCTGATCCGTAAAAGTCTCGTCCAAATACCATTCTCTCTCTCTCTCTCTCTCTCTCTCTCCGGAGAAGCTTCTCCTCCTGTGGAAATCTCTTTCTTGCCTTGCCGGTGAGTCCTCTCTCTCTGATCTTGTTCTGTCTTTTAGTTGGAACGGAAGATAACAAATAGTGAGTAGAACGATGAAAGAGGCTGTCTTGGCTCGGCTCTGTATTTGATACTAACTAGTACAGATTTATCATTTGGGGCTTTAGGGTTTCGAATGACCCGTAGAGTGATGAAGAAAGAGACAGAGTGAAGAGTAGAAGGGATTTGTGGCAACGGCTTTTACCTAATTATTCGGATTTGGTGACTTTGCTTTTTTCTCTGTTTATATCTCTGGATAATTCTGACTGCTACGTGCAATTTTGATATTAGTCTTTCTTTCTGCTTATTATATCTTGTATACATCATCCTTGCACTTGGGCTAAGAGCTCTTTCGCACTAATTAAAATCTTAGTATTGCATTTAGCAAAACAGTAGAATCTTATTACTTATCTTTCTAACCTTCAATATCGGTTGCTTGTGTCAAATAATTGATTGCGTTGTTAATATTGTCTTCTATTTGCTGCAATATAGTGAAGTGTTTCTGGCTTTAACTGAAGTTCTTCGTGGGCATCATATTGGAACCAGCAGCTCTGCTTTTAAGAATCATGTCATTGCCTAATGAGGACAATATGGCTTCTCAGGTATCCTTTTCTATTCGCAAGAACACACTTTCTTTCGTGGCTGGCTTAGCCGTTGAACGATTGAAGATGATAAGATTAAAACCTCCATTTTTTTAGTTTCACATCTGATTGATTTTTCTCGCATGCTACAAGATTGAAGTCCTTACTTTTCCTGGTTTTAGACCTGTCTGAGACTGAAATCTGGGTAGACAAAGAGGGAAGAGTTATGTCGACCTTGTATGTAGAGCACACAGCAAGAAAGGCGTGTTGACGGGTGGTAATGGCAAGAGTTATTTTACCTTTTTAAAAAAAAAAAAAATGGTTACACACGCCGCCTGTGGATTTGTACCCACGAGCCACCATCTACCCTTCACTTATCTTTCTTTTCTCTCTTTTTGTTGTGATTTTTTGGTTCTTCTCAGAGTACCAAGACATATCATACATGTGTCTTTGTATCAACATACCTTGTATTTTATTGGTTTGATTGCACGACAAGTATGACCCTAAATATTGCAGAGGGGTTTCATACAATGACCTAAAGTCAAGATAGTCAGACTTTTGTTTGGCTTCTTATTACCATAAGATTTAATAACTTGTGCGTGTGGAAATTTTTCTACACGAAATCTGTCATATTTCCTCACTTTTGTTGGGTTTTGCTTGCAGCTTTCATCTCACTTTTTCGGAGATCTCCTTGATTCCATTATTGTTGATGTGGCATCTGAATGTCATCGAATAGCAAGGTTGGGCCTTGATCGTAATTTGGAAGATGAAGAAGAAGAACTGAGGTTGTCAGCACAAGCCCGGGTAAGGGTAGCTGATCCTAGTAATAGTGGTGAAGCTAACAGCAAGTATGTGGTTGACATATTTGGACAGTCTCATCCTCCTGTAGCTAGTGAAGTATTTGAGTGCATGAATTGTGGTCGATCTATCGTGGCTGGGAGATTTGCTCCTCATTTGGAGAAGTGCATGGGAAAGGTGATCCTATGTTCCCTTGATTTGATAGTTGGTATTCCATTTCTTAAATTGAGAAAATTATATTTTCTGGTGGTTTTCATAGATTATAAGGGACATCAGCTCTTGTTTTCCTTAACGGTTGTGCTTTTGTACTCCACTACAGGGTAGAAAGGCTCGACCCAAGGTGACAAGAAGTAGCACAGCTGCACAGAACCGGTATTCACGAGGCAGCCCTGTTTCTGCATATTCTCCTTATTCAAATTCTACCAGCTCAAACCGGTTATCAAATGGAACATCCGGTGTTGCAGGTGAGGAGTATTCAAATGGCACATTTCAAGAGCCATGAAGCAGATGAATTGCCAAGGCTTACTTCAAGATATAGTTGAACGGCCAATACCATATACCTGGCTGAAAAATAATATTTTAATTTTTCTTTTGGTGGGAAACTGGGAATGTATGGCTGAACAATTAAGACGATTTTATCAGTTTGTGCCCAGCGGCTTGTCATCTGAAAGTCTGGTGAGTTCATAGTTCTTTAGATGTTTGGACTCGACAGTTGTGAATGGGTTGGGGACCAATATTGTTGACTATCTATATAACCCGGCTTGCGAATGTGGTTTGAACTTCGAATGGCATCAGAGTAAGAAGGCAAATGAAAATTGTTAGCCTTCGTTTTAAGGGTTTTCTTTTCAATCCCAGTTCGCATATTAACACAAAGGAAATTCAAAGTTGAATTTTCCCTGATAACGTAAACGTAATTGTTCCCAACCAAATTAAAATAAAAGTATCGGACCTTTTCTGATCTAAAATACCTTGAATCACATGTATATTAGCATATTAGGTGTCAGCTATATCTTTGGGAAGAGGAAGTATGGGGTTAAAAATGTAAAGCAGAACAGTGTGTAGATGTAAAGATGAGTGCTGTGGGTTTTGGTTTCCTTTGGCATCAGTACCCGGCATTGTCTATGGTATAATATGCTAATATTTTAGCATCAAAGCACAAAAAAGGCCCCGGTCTTTCAATTGTAAAAAAATGTACACCATCTTAAATTTAAATTTATGATGGTATTGTAGCTCACTTGCAAAAATATAATATTCTTTTATTTACACAAGGCCAAAACATCTCATTCTCTCTCTCTCTCCATGACTCATTCCTCTTTCTTGTCCAAGTCTCTTATCTCTCATTTCAGCATCCCTCCCTCCCTCTATCTCTCTGGTTGAAGGCGGCGGGTTCATGGGTTGCTCTCTCTCTGGTTGACGGCGGTGGTGTGGATTGGCATGGGTTGCTTTCTCTCTTTGATTGATGGCGGCAGCATGGATCAGTGTGGTTGTGGGAATGGGTTTTAGGCCGGTGGGTGGCGGCGGCATGGTAAGTCGTGGGTTGTTGTGTCTTTCATGTGGGTTTGGCCAGGGAATTTCATGTGGGTTTGTGTTGGTTTTATGGGTATGTTGGTTTATGGTTTGATTTGTGTTTATGGGTTTGGTTTGATCTAATATGTGTTTACGAGTTTGGTTTGATTTGATTTCTATTGATTTGTGTTTATGGGTTTGGCAAATCGGGGTGGTGGCATGGTGGGTTATGGCTCTGGTTGTTTTGGCAGATGATGGGTTTTAGCAGATCAGTGGTGGGTTGTTTTGGCAGATCAGTGCCCTGGCCAAGGTGCTACTGCGAAAGTAATTGAAAAGTTTTGGATTTGGGTGGTGGTTGTGTTGTTGATGATGGTGGTGGCAGGTTGTGTTTGAAGATGACTTTCGAAATTCAACTGATAAAAATCAGTTTAGGTACTAAGTTTTGGAGATATTTCATCATTATATAAATTTTATTTGGGTTTGGGTTTGTTCGCGGTGGTGGTGGTAGCTGGTGGTTTGGGTTTTGGGTTATATTATTTTATTGAGTAGATATATTATTTTAATGTTTTGTATTATAAAATAAAAATTGGGATATTGGGTGTATTATAAAATGGTATAATATAATAAATAAAGTAGCTTTTGAAATAGTAAAATGAGATATTTTTTAGAAACCGGATGCTAATGCTTAGTGGTTGTTTTAGTGGTTGTCAGGAACTGCATGTTTATGTCGTGATTTTACCTGTGGTTTGGTTGAGGATGGCAATGGAGCAGGTTGGGGGAAGGTGAGCAAATTTGTACCTGCCATGTTATCTTTATGGAATGGAAACTCATACGAGACAAAGCAAGACATAAAGGGTCATCTCTATGAAGTGGAAAACCCGTATGAGACAAAACAAGGCAAGAAGGGTCAATCGGGATAGATATCATATCTAGATCACTAAAGTGGATTATTGGAGTGTAAAACTTTGTAAAGGTGAAACTTTTTTATTTTTTTGGAAGTAGTTAGTGGGAGAGAGACGATAGAGTTCGAATAATAGATACAAGACACCATAAAAGATGTCATTACTTTAAATTATCATTTTAAACCCATGAAGGTATAGCATTTGATTTTGCATAAATTGCATTAATGTCTAATATCACACATTATACTTCCATATTTCAATCAAAAAGAAAACATCACACGTTATTGTACCCTCTTATTTTTCATGTTTATACGAACAACAAATTATGCTCACCGGAGGACATTGATTTCTTAGGACTTAGCAGTAGCACTCTCGGACCTCAGTCTTTAAAAAGTTTGCCAATGCCAGACACTGAAGTTTAGAATTTGTCTGAGATTCATGGGCTATTAAATAGTGGACCCAATTATTTTTTGTTAGGCAGAAATAATAAAAAAAGGACCTCAGTCTTTAAAAAAGTTTGCCCGCTGAAGTTTTAATTTCCAACCATCAGTAGAAAATAGTCTGAGATTCATGGGCTTATTTTGTCTTAGGCGGAAAGGAGAAAGAGAAGAAAATAATTCTGTTGCCGAGACTTGAGATTCATGGGCTTATTTTGTCTTAGGCAGATAGGAGAAAGAGAAGAAAATAATTCCGTTGCCGGAACTTGAACCCAGGTCTTTTGGGTGAGAGCCGAATATCCTGACCAACTAGACTACAACGGATTTGTTGTTCTTTTTTAAAACCTATTTTAATATTTTCAGGTTTTTAAAACCCTTAGCTTTCACAAACAAGGTTTTGACTTGGAAGATTTAAGCAAAGGTTTATGGGAGCAAACTAAAAATTGCAGGAGTGAAAGAATATTTAGAATATACGGTATTCAACTCACTTGGCATTTAGCACCCTCTTAATATAGTGTATACATTTAAAAATTTAGAAGATTTGTTATTATTAGCCTCCTTAAATTCTTCATAATCTTTTATAATGTAAGTTGATTAATTTCAGTTTTCAAATATACTTTTCATGCTTTTTCACTTTCAAAACTAATAATCAACAATTTGCAAATTTAAGATTAAAGATTGTTATTATAAATTCATGCTATGTCCTTATATGTGTCATGTGACCCAGATTAAAAAAAAAAAAATTTTAAAAGAGCTATTTAACAATAATGTCATTTTTTATTTTTTGCTAACACTTTGATGAAAATCTTATCACAATTTCTTTTTTCAAAAATCATATTATAGATATCGTGATTAGTGGGACAATGATTTGCTTCTTTTATTTTATTATTTTTTTTAGGGGAATTGATAGTAAACTTTATTAATTAATAATCACACTCTACAATTGGAAATGGAAAATGGGGCATTCTTCAAACCAAGAAATAGCATCCTCTTTCTCTTTAGTAACACTAGCAAAAGCTAGAGTAACTCTATTACAATTCAATAACATACTAACAAAAGAAACTAAATGAAAACTTTCACAAATTAGATTAATGTCACTACAAGAAAAACGGGCTATTGCGGCGCTCCAAAAGCACTACTAAAACCAATAAAAGGCCGCTAAAGTTTACTGTATAGGTAAACTTTTAGCAGCATATTTGGTTTATTGTAGCGGGCTTTCCACCACCGCCATTGAAGGCTAGGAATTCGGTAAATCAACCTTTAGTGGCGGTTTATATGCGCCGCTATAGGTGTCCAAATTTAGCCGTAGTCAAAAGTGCCGCAATAGGGTTTCATTTAAAACATTCCAAGTACACTTTTAGCGGCACTTCTGACTACCGCTATAGGTAAATTTTTTTTCTCTAGGTTTTAAAACCACATATTCACAAAGAACCTGAAGAACTTGTAATACTGATAACTTGTTTACAAAGAACCTGTAACAGTTTTGACTACTAACACAATATCACAAATATTTCCAAACTAACACAATACCACAAATGTTTCCAAACTAACACAATATTAACATAGAATAAAATAAAGAAATATATTATCAATATGCATAGCAATGTCTACAATACCATCATCATTAGATTGACAAAAAGATGTGTTCCTGAGAAGATGTGGTCCTAAGAATAAAACAATCGCCCAAGCTAAGTTAATACCATAATCAAAGTTCGAAAGTGTTAGAAAATATCCTGCAACACTTGCAAAAATGCGGTTGTTCAAAAACAACTTTTTAGTGCGCAAAAAAGTCCTCAAACACCAAGATTAAATTGATTAGTTTGTTTCTTGATGGTGGGATGCACCTGATGATCTTTGGAGAGCTGGAAATTGTTGGTCCAAAGGAACACACTAAATATAGATTATGATTAGTTAATAAGTTCATATAAAAATCATATTGAAAAACACAATAATATGCATACAAAAAAAGAAATGCAAACAATAAATACATTTATAGAACCAACCCACCACAACACAACCACCACAAACCCACAACACTGACCACTCAAACCCATAACACAATCACCACCACAACCCACAAACCATTTCAGCTACCCACCACAACCCACAAACCAGTCACTACCATGACCCACAAACCATCCCAGCGTTCCACCACCACCCACAAACTATTCCAGCATTTGCTCAAATTATTTGCGAGTGTTTGTTTCATGGTAAAATTAAAAAATAAAATTCCTAAGAAAGAGGTTAGAAATAACACACATGTTCAATTCAATTACATTTGCCCCTGCTAAGATTAGTTTATTAACCACCTAAAAAGGCAAATATTTGTCAATTACCCTTCTCCAACACATATGTATGAATAATGATAGGCATTCCCAGCAGATGGGCAATGACTTGAGAGCTCTGCATAGCAAAAGCTGAAAGAGTAGTTGCTATTCTAGCTATTAGAAAGGAAATGGTAAGAGCAACCATTCCCACAAGAATATACACTCCAGCTCCAATGGTTGAGCCAACTCCTAATCATATTGTAAAAGAATTCAATAGTAAGCTGTGAACTCAAAATTCAATAGACTCCTAACCAAAAGACCAAATGTTAGAAGTAGATAAATTACAATCTAAAAAGTGGATTGAAATGGCTAGAATAATCAAGGCCACATGTGAAGCTAATTTTTGAATCCCTAGGCAATGACCATGACATTAAGATGAAAGCACTCCAACTTGGTTTTGAAGCATTTGATAAGGATATGATTCTATTTAGTTTTTGACAAACATTAAAATGACTAAGATTTCCTTAAGACTCCTTTCTAATTAGCTTCATCTCTCCCCCAATTATGATTAATTAATATTTGTAGTTTGGTCATTACCTCATCTTTTGGTTTTCCTTCTGGCAAAGCATCAGGAATCAAGTCAGCTATTTGGGGAGGATCATCAAAAGGATCATCCACTATGTACATGTGTTTGATTCTGTTTAATAAATGAAAATGCACTAAACTGTGGTATCAAGAGCAAGTCAAGAAAATTTAATTTCAGAAGCATAATACATTGTCTATTAGGAAATATGTGGATCATGTTAAGAACATATGTCATTTAGAATTGGCTTATCCTTTGACAAAACTCACTTTACTTGTAATTGGGTAGATTTAGGACGGTTTAAGTCTTCAAGAAACATGTTGTTCAAGTCAAGAGTTAAAGACATATCAATCTGTCCAAGAAACAAGTGAAGAAGTGCTATATTTTAAAGCTCGATAGCTAGCTCAATAGATAGTATCTATCAAGGTTTAAAAGGTAGTTTTAGCCCGATACTCGACAACTGCTAGATAGATAACCTATCAATCGAGATTTACGAAAATCAATTTTTTAGATCTGATTTCATGCATATCCACATGATTCCATGCATATCCGTATGTGTTTATGTTTTCTTTTCTCATAATCCTAAACATATATAAGGATTATTTTAAGGGTCATCATAAAGTGGTTGCACTTGTTGTTGCAAGCATATTGTGACTAGAGACATATGCCCTAATTCATCTTTCTCTTGAAGAAGCTACTGCGTTTGTACGCAATAGGGTTTTGTAACCAAGGAGCTTCTTGATCTTCATTGTTTGGATGAATTGAAGAACTTTGCAGCCAATGTCCTTCTTAAGTTGGTGTGTTAGTCACGTACTTGGATCCATGCATCGATTGGTTAGTCACGTATTGGGAGCAGTGCATTGAAAAAGAGAAATTGTCACTATAGAACAAGTCCAATTGGGTATTGGGGTAAGGGTTCAACTGTAGGTTAGTATAGTGGATTCTCGAGAGTGGTGCCTTGGAGGTTTTCCCCATTCGTAAACAAATCACCATGTCAATTTTATTTTTCGCTACATATTAACTTAGTTGGTGATTTGTTTATGCTACCGTGCGTATTGCATGTTAATTAACTTCATTAATTCACTTGGCTAATTAATTGGTTAATTTATCACAAGGGATCAATACATTCTTGGCCTATCAAGTGGTATTAGAGCAGGTACACTCTGATTAGGGTTAATCTTTGCTGTGTGATCCATTGACTCCTGTTTGTCATGGATAGAGGACAGTCTCTAATTATACCTCCTTTATTTGATGGCACTAACTATGCATACTGGAAAGTACACACGAGAGCTTTCTTGCAGTCATTAGATGAAAAAGTATGGCAAGCTGTGGAGATAGGCTAGACTAAGCCAAAGGAAGCGCCAGCTGATTGGGATGATGCTAAGATCAAAGCGGCTAACTTCAACAGTAGGGCATTGAATGCTTTATTTAGTGCGGTCACGAATGAGGAGTTTAAGAAGATATCCTCTACTGAAACTGTAAAGGAAGCATGGACCATCCTCCAAACAACCTATGAAGGAACTAAGGCTATCAAGGATTCAAAGCTTCCAGGCTTACTACAAGCTTTGAAGAGATCAAGATAGAGAAGGATAAGTCATTCGATGAGTTCTATGCCAAGCTCAAGGACATAGTGAACTCAGCCTTTAATCTTGGGGAAACCATTTTGAGCCCAAGATTGTTAAAATGGTTCTCAGATCTCTACCTGAGAGATTTCATGACAAGATCACCGTAATTGAAGAATCAAAGGACATTAAAAAAATTCCTCTGACAGAGCTGGTTTACAACCTGTAGACCTATGAGTTGAGTTTAACAAGGATTGAGAAATCTAGTAAGGGTAAGAGCATGGCATTGAAGGCCAAGAGTAGTGACATGGATGAGTCTTCTGACAATGAAGATTCTAAGATGAAATACTATATCACAAAGCAGTTCAAAAGGTTTATGAAGAATGCCAATGCTAAAGGATTTGATAAAGACCGCAAGTTGTCCAATTCGTCTCAGTTCAAGAGCCAAGATAAAGGGAAGAAGGATGCTAGGGATGGCGGTCAGTACAGTGTTCCCTTTGGACCTAATTGTTTTAGATGTCAAGACTTTGGACACATGAAACAAGAATGCCCAACGTATCTTAATACCATTGGGAAAAGCAAGGCCCTTACTACTACCTCGAGTGACACTGAGTCTGAGGAGGACTCGGATAATAAGAATGATGAAATCCTAAATGCCTTCACTGCCACTATAAATCCTATTAAAGGGATTGATGAAGAAGAGGACTTGGTAGAGTCTAAGTCTGAGAAGATGGATGAATAAGATGACATCCACATAGCCTATGCAAAATTGTACAAGGTCTCAAAAAATCATGAGAAATTGTATAGGTTGGCCACCAAGAAGGTCAGTGATGTGGAGCTGAAACAAGAAGAAATCTCTACAAAGTTGATGAAGCTAATCAGACTATTAGAGCACTGCGGTTTGAGAATAATTTCTTGGCTGAGAAGACCAAGAAGCTTGAGGCAGAGCTATTCCAAGTCAAAACTCAATTGGAGAGAACGTTAAGCGCAAAACTTGATGAGATGCTTAGCTTCTAGAAATCTGCTTCTAATCAAACTGGTTTAGGGTATGATTTCTCTTCTTCTAGTTCTACTATCTTTATTTCACCTGCTAATAATGTTGAATCTTTGATGTGAAAATTGTTTTAGCTAGTGAGAACATAGACAAGGGTAAATCTATCTTAGGAACACCCCCTAAGCTTGATAACAAAGAGACTAAAAACCCTAGGGCTAGGAAGGGCACTACTCAAAAATCTAAACAGAAGAAGCAACACCTCTGTAATCACTGTGGAGCAACTAAACATACTTGACTTAATTGCTATAAGTGGTTAGTCACTCAACAGAGCAACAATATGATCTCATTGGGAAACCAGAATCAGTTTCCATTCTCTTTTGCTCCTCCTGGAAATCTTCTCAAAGCCCTCATGTTCCTTTTGAACTTGAATGGTTTCAATTCTTCCCCTTTACCGCCGGATCAAGGGTTCGCTAAATGGAAAGGTTCTTCCAAGGTGTGAAAGGAAAAAGGCTCGAAGTGATGTTACTTTTCTCTCTTTCCCTCTATTTTTCGCTTGCATTACTTGTGTATTTTGCTTTCTAGTTTTGAGTCAGTCTTGTTTTATGCTTTGCTTTGTTTAACATGTTTTTGTTTGTTTGTTTTCAGGTTTGCTTTATTTTTTTTCATAAAAATAAAAAAAAAATTGAAAAATCAGAAAAATACAAAAACAATGTAATGTCAAAAGCTTAACATAATTGGGTATTTTCTTCTCTCTCTTATATTCCTATGCATAATATGCTCAAAAGAAAAATATGCAAAGAAAAATAAAAAGCAAAAAGAATAAAAATGCTTTGTATATGATTGCAAGCATGTCTTCATGGAGATGTGGAAGTTATCGGATGTACCTCGAAGGTGATAGTCTCCATCAAGCAGTTATGATTGTGTGTGAGTTAAATTATTTTTCTCATCTCAAATCGTCATAACATGTAGACACTTATGCAATCTTGTGATATTTTTCACACACAACACGCAATATTCTTTGCTACCTTTGATATATGTGCAAGTACAATGTGATTTGACCATCACAAAGGAGACATATGTTAATGTATGCTTACTAAACTGTCTTGATTTGTTTTTTGAAATATAAAATACGTTAGACTCCTTTAGTGTGTGTGTGTGTGTGTGTGTGTGTGTGTGTTTTGGATCTAAATACTTGTCATTTTTCTTGTTGAGAGATGTTTTTGAGAGCTTAAAATATTAATTGGATCTTTGGTTAAATAGCATGCTTGATTGCATTCATTTTTGTGTTTTTCTCTTCCTTGAAAAACTATTTTGTGCACTTCTCAACAGCTTCTCAATACCTCTTGACGACTAAGCTATCTATCGAGCCTCTTGATCTTCTTTCTCAACAGCTGTTAACGCATTCTCGATCCATCGAAGCTTTTGAGAATTTGTCTCGATAGCTTCTCGACACCTTTTGATCCATCGAGCTTCATAATTCTTTATATAGCTCAGCGCGATAATTTCTCTCATTTTCTCCAATCTCTCTTGACAGTTTCTGACCCTTTACCTCCCCAAAAACTTTTCTCTCTCTCTAAGCCTCCTCCCAATGGATCTTCGGCCTAGAATGATCTTCCCATCTTTGGTATGATCTTGTTTTCATGCATTTCATTCATATAGATCTAGGTTTTTGGGGTTTTTGAAAAATTTAGGGGTTTTTCAAAATTGATAAGGTTTTTGCTAAATTTTTGGGTTAGTTTTTGCTTAAATCATCATATATGTTCATGCATTGCATCACATTTGCACTTTCACATTGTTTCATGCATTATAGATATATTTTTACTATGTTGAAATCTTGTGTGCTAGTAGGATTGGATTGGGCTGAGCCCATGATACTTTTATTGTTACATGTCACATGTTCATGCATTTTTCATGCGTACATACCACTCCTTTCCTTCTTATTGATATTAATTGTGTTTGGTAATTTTCTACATGTCTCTCTCTCTCTCTCTCTCTTGGTTAGTCTGGTCATGGCACCTAAAAAAAGCAAGTCTACTCTGTCCTAGAACCCTCTTTGTTCCGAGGCATCATCTTCTTCCTCTGTTGATCCTACCCCCTCTCATGTTAGGTTTCGTGATGATAAAGCCCGTAAGGACTTTTCGAAGAACTTTTCTAGACGTGGCATTCATTCGGAACGCCAGGTCGCCCTTTTGGATTTCTCCGACACTGACTTACCTATTGTCATCTACAGTATGGGTTGGGAGTCCCTTTGTGACATCCCGGTCACTTGTCCCTCCATGATCATACAAGATTTCTACTCCACCATGCACGGATTTTATTCTTCTATACCTCGCTTTCTCACTTCTATTCGAGGTATACGTATAGTAGTCACTCCAGAGCTTATCTCTAATGTGCTACATGCCCCGAGGGTATCACATCCTAATTACCCCAGCTGTCCTCGTCTGCAGACTGTGTCCAAAGATGAACTCATGTCTCTCTTTTGTGAGACACTTTCATCTTGGGGTGACAGTCAAAACATCCCTTGCTCGGGCTTTGCTAAAGGTTCAAGGTTCCTGAATATGGTGATAACATTTGTTTTACATCCCTTGTCTCAATATAATTCGATTACTGAGCCTCGTGCTCGATTTTTGCTAACCTTACTTAAGGGACTTACTATTGACTTTCTTTCTCACTTCATGCTCTCCCTTATAGATGTTTATAAGGATACGATGACCCGTGATAAGCTTATTTTCCCTTCTACTATCATGAGGATCATTCGCCACACGTCTGTCTCCTATCCCAAGTCTCCTTACTTCTCTGTCATGTGTGTCATTGACGCGATGACCGTTAGTCGGAACGAGGTGCAGCTTCAACTAAAGCAACCACGAACCGCGATGGCGACTCTTTCAGCTTCTTCCGCTCCATCCACATCCGCTTCTTCTTCTTTTGAGGTGGTGTAACCCTCGAGGTGGTCATGGGGCAGCTTCAGCACATGGATTCTCACCTTGATACACTCACTACTGAGATGTATTAGGTAACACCCGTGTCAGTTGTATTGCTCGACGACAGGCTCGCCTTGGTGGCTTCGTAGAGTCTCCTTCTCCTTCTCTAGAGGCTTCTAAGGATGAGGACGACGATGGTGACTCTGATGGTGATGATGCTGATGAGGATGAGGATGCTACCTCTTCCGATGACGATGAGACGGCTGCTTCTCTGTGATTTACCCTTTGTCATTCGTAATAAAAAAGGAGAGTAGTTTTAGGTATGAGAGTAGTCATGTACTTATGGGGAGAGTTAGTATAGGATATATTTTTGTTAGAGGGAGTGTTTTTGTTTATGAGAAATGTAGTGAGGATTTTTTTTTTAATCTTTTCTTTTCTTTTTAGATACTCTGTTCTTACATTGTGATAGCAAACCTTGTACTCTTATTTTTATATATATTGAGGTTGTTATTACAGTTTCACCTATCTCTTCATGTGTTGTTCCTTTTCTCTCTTTATGCACATACTTTTTATTTATTGTATACAATCTTTTATTTCTGTTTCATACTAATATGTCGTGATGAGTTTTGTTTAAAGTGTTTCAGAAATATAGGTTGTCAAAGTCTTTCATACCATGAACTCTCTTCTTGCAAAGTTTTTCAAGAGTTTGTGTTAGGATAGATTTTATTGTATTCAACAAGCGAGTAAGAGTTGAGTGATTTATCACTTATCTCATATTTCATTTATTTGTTGTGGTTTGGTCACAGATTGCCAAATGAGGAGATTGTTAGGACATATGTGGATCATGTTAAGAACATACGTCATTTAGAATTGGCTAATCCTTTAACAAAACACACTTTACTTGTAATTGGGTAGATCTAGGATGGTTTAAGTCTTCAAGAAACATGTTCAAGTCTAGAGTTAAAGACATGCAAATCTGTCCAAGAAACAAGTGAAGATGTGCTATATTTTAAAGCTCGACAAATTGCATATATCAAGGTTTAAAAGGTAGTTTTAGCTTGATGCTCGATAGCTACTAGATAGATAACCTATCTATCGAGATTTACAAAAATCAGTTTTTCAGATCTGATTTCATGCATATCCATGTGTATGTGTTTAGGTTTTCTTTTCTCACAACCCTAAACATATATAAGGATTATTTTAAGAGTTGTCATAAAGTGGTTGCACTTGTTGTTGTACTTGTTGTTGCAAGCATATTGTGACTAGAAACATATGCCCTAGTTCATATTTCTCTTGAAAAGGCTACTGCGTTTGTACGCCATAGGGTTTTATAACCAAAGAGCTTCTTGATCTTCATCGCCTAAATGAACTAAAGAACTTTGCAGCCAACATCCTTCTTAAGTTGGTGTGTTAGTCACGTACTTAGATCCATGCATCGATTGGTTAGACACGTATTGGGAGCCATGTATTAAAAAGGAGAAATTGTCACTACAAAACAAGTCCAATTGGGTACTGGGGTAAGGGTTCAACTATAAGTTGGTATAAGGAACTAGGATTCCTCTACTTGTAACCGCTTGCTGTGATAGTAGTGGATTCTCAAGAGTGGTGACCTTAAATTCACTCGGTGGGGTTTTTACCTTAGAGGATTTCCCCATTCGTAAACAAATCACCGTGTCAAATTTATTTTCCACTGCATATTAGCTTAGTTGGTGATTTGTTTGTGCTACCACACGTATTGCATGTTAATTAACTTAATTAATTTACTTGGCTAATTAATTGGTTAATTTATCACAAGGGGTCAATACATTCTTGGTCTATCATTGTCACTACATAAACAAAATAATACATAAAGATAGAAAGAAGAATCAACAGAATATTCTTAAATGGTCGGCCCTTCTCATCCACATAAGCTTCATTTATCCTTGTCAATGTATCAAGCCCTTCCGCGATCTCCCCAAAAACTTGCAATGTCCCAAAAACACTATTCAGATAGATTATACAACACTAAACTCTCCTCATATATGGAAATAAAAACATTTTTATCTAGAAGGGGAGTTCACTCTTTGCAGCCTTATACAATAGACTCATTATTTCCTAGAAAAAGGTTTGGTCCCCAGTCCTAACAAACCAATTCTTCATTCTTCAAAGTGATGGTTGTTAAATTGACTGACATCCCCCTCCCCTAGGGAGGCAAATTCAGTTATCATGCCCCAAATCTGCCCCTCAAATGTAAAAGTGTAAGACAAAACAGAAACTCTCTCATGTCTTTCCATATAAACAGCTTTTCAGAAGATCAAGCATCCCACTCTTATTTTTTTTTTCTTGTTGTTGATAAATCAAGCATCCCACACATGTCAAAGCAAGAACCTAAACTTTTATTGGACAACCATCAAGGGAAATTGACGCATGACAAGCTCAAATTAAGCTTAATCACTCATTTTAAGGATGCAATTTAGAACCATAAGGAGCTCTTAAATGCCAATTGGATGGTGCGTACCATAATGACTTTATAGAAGGAAAAGATAGATTCGATGTTGCATGGATTTCAAAAACCTCAATCGAGCTTACCCAAGGACAAGTTACCATTGCCCAACATGAATCTGCTAATAGACTCTCTGCTGCTGGACACGTCATGTTCTCCTTCATGGATGGGTTCAGTGGCTACAACTAGATTCGGATGGCACCTAAAGACGCAGAGAAAACTGCTTTCAGAACACTTATTGGAAATTTCTATCACATAGTGATGCCTTTCAAGCTAAAATATGCAGGTGCAACTTACCAGCGTACTATGACCACGATATTCCAAAACATGATTCATCATGAAATGGAGGATTATGTGGATGACATTGTGCTAAAGTCAAGGAAGTGGGAGGACCACATCAAAGTATTGAGAAAGGTGTCTGAAAGATGCAGGCTTTTCAAGTTGTGAATGAACCTGTTGAAGTGCACTTTTGGAGTTTCTGTCAGGAATTTTCTAGGGTTCTTGGTCCACAGTAAAGGGATAGATGTAGACCCAGCCAAAGCCACGACAATAATGACGATGAAGCCACCAGCCACTATTAAAGAATTAAAGAAATTTCTAGGCAAAGTCTCCTACATTAGGAGGTTCATACTGGGCTTAGGGTCAATTACTTTGGCATTTATGAAGCTATTGAAGAAAGGACGGAGTTTTCAATAGGGAGGCGAACAATAAGAAACTTTCTAGAAGCTACAGCGAATTATGATGAATCTACCAATGGTGCAGGCCCTAGTTCGCAAGAAACCACTATTGCTCTAGTTGGCCTCAAGCCCATCTACCATCGGGGCATTGATAGCCTAGGAGGATGGAGGCAGCATTGAGCAGCCAGTGTATTATGTAAGCCGTGCTTTAAGATATGTTGAGACACACTATCCCTGAGTGGAAATGATATGCTTAGCAATTGTATACGCGTCACAAAGGCTATGTCACTATTTCTTGGCCTACAAGGTACATCTTATGACAAAGTCTCATGCAATTAAGGCACTTCTCTGACAACCTATTTTGTCTGGCAGAATATCCCAGTGGTTGTTACAATCACAGTATAACTTGAAAGCGGGTGTTGGAAAAACACATGTTTGTATCGCATACAAAACATACGTAGGAGAAAATTAACGGATCTACTTCATTCGCAATTGATAACATGTATTATGTAAATTTCAGAATATAAGAACAAGAGAGTGTACCTTGTGATAGGCCAAGAATGTATTGACCCCTTGTGATATATTAATTGATTAATTAGCCAAGTTTATTTATTAATCAAATTAACATACAATCTACGTGGTAGCACAAACAAATCACCAACAAAAATAAAGTGCAGCGAAAAATAAAGTTGACATGGTGATTTATTTACGAATGGGGAAAACCTACAAGGCAAAAACCCTACTGGGTGATTTTTAAGGTCACTACTCCCAAGAATACATTATTATCAAAACATGCAGTTACAAGTAAAAGAATCCTAGTACCTTATACCAACCTATAGTTGAACCCTTACCTCAATATCCAATTGGACTTGTTCTGTAGCGACAATCTCTCCTTTTGATGCACGGTTCCCAGTACGTGACTAACCAAAAGATGTGCGAATCCTAGTACGCGACTTAATCACCAACTTAAGAAAGATGTTGACTGCAAAGTTCTTCAATTCATTCACACGATGAAGATCAAGAAGCTCCTTGGTCATAAAACCCTATGGTGTACAAACACAGCAGTTTCTTCAAGAGAAAGATAAACTAGGGCAAATTTTGTCTCCGGTCACAATTTGCATGAACAAGACTTTGCTTTACACTCATGCAACCTTTGATGGCTGTTAAAATAATCCTTATAAATGTTTAGGGTTGTGAGAAAAGAAAGCCTAAACACATACTCACGGATTGGAGTGAAATCAGCTCTGAAAAACTGAATTTCATAAACCACGACAGACAGGGTATCTATCGAGGTAGCTGTCGAGTTTTGGACTTTAGCAGCTTTTTAAACCTCGATAGATGCTAACTGTCGAGCTTTAAAATCTGGCGCTTCTTCACTTGTTTCTTGGACAGATTTGTATGGCTTTAACACTTGAACTTGAAACATTGTTCCTTGAAGTATTAAACACATCATAGATCTACCCAATTACAAGTAAAGTGTGTTTTGTCAAAGGATTAGCCAATTACATAAAATATTGACATATGTTCCTAACATGATTCACATACGTCCTAATACCTTGGTGTGAAATTCAAAACAAAATATTAGAAATACTTGGGAACACTTTTAATCTTCACTCCAATTCTACTTGTGCTCAAGAAGTGTGGTCTCTTAATTAGTTTATATACATGTGTTCAAGGGAGAATAAGAGAGTGTCTAACATTGACATACAAACCATTTCATTCTCTTATAAAATTATCTATGTTTCTCTCCTTATAACTGATTATCTATTTGGGCAAGCCTTTTGGGCCATTCCAATTGGGCTTTAGTATGTGACTTGGAGTGGGACCAAAAGGGAACAAATAAGACTCTAGCTCCAATGGGCCTTGGACTTTTCTGTCAACTCTTGACAAGTCCAAAGTTATCATTAATTATATTTAATATCACCATATAAATATAATTGCACTCTAGGCCTTATTACTAAATTATATCCCAAGACTTTATTGTACATGCAACTCTTTCATAAAATATTCGTAGTAATAAAAAGTCATGAATGTAGACTGCCACTTTGCAGATTACTACATCTTAATCCTTGAGTACCCAATTTAATCGTTTAAGTTATTCATCATATATTTATGAAATCCAATTTTATAAATATATACTTTAGTAACTCTTTACTAAAGTAGGCCTAACATTCTGAATAACCAAACCCATTCAACTTATCTCAAGGAAATATTCTTTATCTCTGTTAAGAGATTATGAATTCCATCTTGAGAATATATGTTTCATCAACACTAAATGTGGCTGCCCAACATACTGAGGTTTTGATCATTACTTTATATCTCACTCTTGATATGTCAAAGTAACCTACACTTCATGATCAAGTCCATTATTCTCTCAAGATTAAGAGTTCATTTAAATAAAAGTTGTGAGATTTATTATTCATTTAGCAGTCGTTAGGAGAATAATAAATCTCACAGCAGTCCAGTTAAATATGTCTTAACTCTTAAAACATTTTAACATATCAACTAAATGTCTCTACTTCCATGATCAAGAAAAATCATCTTAGTTGATATATTATATTCTTCGCAGATGAAATGCCCAATTTCATCACTGACTAGGAACTAAAATTTTGAGTTTACAAAAAACTTGTGACTTATATCTTTTGTGACTAAATCACATAAATCATATACTATGCATCTCATGGACTATATGATAATGTCCAAATATCCATATTATCAATATTTTAGATAATAATAAAAAAACTTTATTAATTACAACATTAAGTCATACATAGAGTCATACAATAGGATTTAAGGGCATTAATACACCCAAAGTAGTAAAAATCTATGCCATAGTAGATTTATTGGCCCAATTTCCTAGAGAAGAAGAGTTCCCGCTAGATGACGAGGTACCCGGAGAAGTGGCTACAGCAGAGATAGCAATAGACTAGTGGGTTATGAAGTTTGATGGCTCCTCTACGGCAAGCTTAGGGGGTGCTGGAGTAGTCCTCT
Organism: Lithocarpus polystachyus; assembly: GCA_033629205.1. Classification (NCBI taxonomy): domain Eukaryota; kingdom Viridiplantae; phylum Streptophyta; class Magnoliopsida; order Fagales; family Fagaceae; genus Lithocarpus; species Lithocarpus polystachyus. The sequence continues at coordinate 44,358,572 of CM066162.1, read as the reverse complement.
ATCATAGGGAGGGGGAGACCATAGCACTAAAATTCAAATTGGAATTTCCATGCTCAAACAATACACAAAAATACGAGGCATACCTGATAGGCTTGGCAACGGCCCTTGAAATGGGGATCTAACATCTGAGAGCAGTGGGTGATTCCAACCCGGTGGTTTGCCAAGCAAAAGAAAGCTTTTCCTTAAAAATGCCAACCCTGGCCCCTTACAAGTCACTAGCCCAGAGGATGGAAGAAAATTTTTGCATGTTTGAGATAGAGCACACCTAGAGGAGCGAGAACGGAAACGCAGACGCATTGGCTGCGTGGGGCTCATAAATAGCCTTTAAAGGAAGCAGCACCACAATAGAGGTTAAAAAGCGAAAAGAGTCTATAAATGAAATACTCAAGGAGAGGTTCCTAGAAAGGGAGAGATGTGAGAAAGATTGGAGGGCTCCCATCAGGGAATCCCTACTGAAGGAAGAAGATGTAGCAGAATTGAACACCGTGAAGGATTACATGTTGATGAAAGGAGAGCTGTACCGCAGAATGCTAGGAGAAATCCTGTCGAGATGTGTAGGGCACAAAGAGACCAAAAGAAAACTGGAAGAAGTGCACAGTAGAAGTTAGCTTGTACTGTAGGTTGCAGAAGGAGGGCTTCTATTAGCCAATCATGAATAGAGAAGTAGATTAGATCCAAAGTCATTGCAAAGCCTACCATTTGGCCATAGACCGAGAAGAGAGCTACATCGTGTTTATTGTGGAAGATTGAAAGAGCCTATTTGTAGGATACTTGGTAGAAGGAATCTTATCAGAGAAGCACAAAGAAAGGTACAAGCTTAGAAAATTGGTGACCTGTTACTTCATACACGAAGGAATCTTATTCAAGAAAGGGTATGATAGAGACCCATTACGATGTCTAGGGCCAGAAGAGGCCAAGGAGATATTGAAGGAAGTACACTCAAGCGAATGCGGGGAACATCAAGGGAGGAAAAAGCTATACCAGTTCATCTTGCAAATGGGCTACTACTAGCCCACTATGAAGAAAGACGCAGAAAAATTTGTGAAGAAGTTCTATCAAGTGCAAGCTAATTTGATTCACACCCACCCGCAGAACTTGCAAAGCATGGTTACCCCATGGCCCTTCCACATGTGGGGGCTTGATTTAGTGGGGCCAGTCAACCCACCTTCCAACGGGTATATTTGGATCCTGGTGGCTACAGAGTATTTCACTAAAAGGAAAGAGGCGGTACCACTTTGCAAGGCCATCGGAGCAGCTGTAGCAAACTTCATCAAGGAGAATATAATCGCACGTTTTAAAGTACACCACAAAATTATAAGTGACAATGGAACACCAATCGTGAACAAGGAAGTTAGAAAGATATTAAAGTTTTATTAGGTAAAGCATCACCAGTCATCATCGTATTACCCACAGGGAAACGAGCAAGTTGAAGCAATGAACAAGACCTTCATTAAAATTATCGGCAAAATGAGCCAAGAGTACACTGAGGGCTAGGTAACACACCTGGCAGATGCATTGTGGGCTTACCGAAGTTCACCGAAATCTGCCATAGGGTTTTCTCATTTCTCCTTAGTATACAGGACATAAGCTATATGCCCAGTGGAATTGATGATACCCTCCTTGAGGGTAGGGTTGTCTAGACTCGACCGAAGCCTGACAACTTAGCCAAACCGCCCGACGCCGACCCGATTCCGACCCTTATGGTGAGAAGAACCTTCACTCTTTGCCGATGACGTGAAGGATAGATTATGTGGTGAGAGTGATGGATGAAAGAACTTAGGGAAGATGAAATAGAGAAAGGAGTAAGGGAAGGAAAGAGGGTTGCGAGAAAAGTAAGAGAAGCATGAAGAAAAGAAAGTGAAGAGGTTGAGATAAATAAAAACACTAGGAAGGGAAATGATGGACCAGCCATCAAAAGAGTTGTCACATTAAATGAAGCAGAGGCGGTGTTTCAAAATAACTAATAAACTGGAAAATCTAAAAAGACAAGCCTGTTCATAGCAGAAAAGTGAGCAAGATGGGGGATCACTATTTAAAAAACCTGCAAAAGAAAACTGCAAAAGTATTCTTATATGAATTACAAGAGCAATCCACATGCTTAGGGGGCTAAATGTTAATGCCCATTTTTGACAAAAGGCCCAATGGCAGATTAAGCCCAACAATAAGGAAAATGAGAGGAAAAAGGAGTATAAGTGGTAAAATTAAGGTAATAAACCCAATGGGCCAACGTGGAAGAAATGATAGCTAGCAGACCCATGTAAACAATAAGAGGTAAAAGTGAAGTAAATGGGCCGAGGTAGCCCAAGAAAAAGGTAATAAACCCAATGGGCCAACGTGGCAAGAATGATAGCCAATAGGCCTATGGGCACAATAGGAGGTAAAGGTAAAGTAAATGGACCGGGGTAGCCCAAGAGAGGAGGTAATAAATCTAATGGGCCAACGTGGCATAAATAATAGCTACCAGGCCCATGAGCATATTAGAAAAAGGAACAACAGAAATGGAAGCCTAGTGGGCTAAACGGGTAGGAACTTCTGCCCAAAACAATGCCCAGTCCATGAGGAAATGAAGGGATGCAATACGAGCCCAAAAGCCCAGACACCCTTAATGCCATGGGAGATAAGCACAAACCTAATACACACAACAGAATGAGACAAGGCAAGAACAGCAGGAATGGTGTGGGAGTAAAAGAAGACAAACGTGGAGGATAGTGGAACTTACACAAGGGTTGGGGCACCACATACTTCTACCTAGCCAATACAAGAGAAGTCAGCCTTCGGACAAGGGATTCAGAGGGTGTGGTTTGGTGGTAAGCAGAAAAATGGGCTCTATTCTAGGTATCCTGCCAAGACTTCTTTTGGGGAAATGTCTTACTGGGATGGCATTTCACCCAAAAGAGGCAAGCAAAGGGCTAGGGCCATTTGATGTATGCCATAGGGATAGGTATAGAGAGAGCCTGCAATCCTTATCCATTGAGGAAGGCAGATATTGAGAAAGGAGAGAGACAAAATAAGGAATTTTTTCTAGAGACGGAGAGTGGTGCATCAAGCACACTCTAAGCAGAGGTAGTGGCTAGGACAACCAATAGGTTAGTGGGCAACCTTAGAGAGATGACCACAAGACCAAAAATGGTTAGTGAAGCCTTAGGGACAAAAGAGAGAAATTCCAGAGAATTGAGCAGTATAGATGGAGAGAAGGATAAGAAAGAAACTAAGAACTAAAGAACAAAAGAAAACTAAGTGGTTAAAAAGGAAGAGAGAAAACACAGCAGTAATAGAGGCATGCATCATTAGACCATCTTTTCTCCCCCTCTTAATATTCCTACTCTCTAAAACTCTACAAATCGGAATTCAAAACCATTTAGGCCCTTTCCCAAGCACAAGTAATTTCAATGGTGGAAACACGTAACGAGATTACCCGTGTTGGCATTTGGTTCCCTTCTTGGACCTATTGTAGACACTGCATTTTGTACCCCTTATGACTCGGGCCCCCGTTCCCTAATGATGTTGAATTCTATGACTCAAGGTTGGTTTAGGGCCCAATAACAATGTTAAATGGACTTGAGAAATGTTAAAATGAAAAATATAACTTTTAATGAGAAAATAATCTATTTTTTTAGAAAAATAAGGCCAAGGAAACCTTCATTATGTGCACACAAGAACCAGCTTGCGCACGCAGCATTTTGCATGCGTACGCAGCATTTTGCATGCGTACGCAGCATTTTGCATGCGTACGCAGGCTCAATCTTGCGCACACATAGCAAATTCTAGAACTATATAAGATAAGTTTTTTGCATTAATGTTGAGGTTTGGAACGAATCCCACATCGTTTGGGAGTCGTTTCAAACCCCTATTTTCACATTATAAATAGCCTTACATGATATTTTCGAAAAGACACAAAAATCCCATGGGAAAAATACTAAGATTCACTAGAAATAGTGAATCAAATAAGGAGTTTTTTACAAACATCCTCAAGTAAATTTTCTTTTGATTAGGAACTTGATCTTTGAGTTTAAGATTACTAATCACTCTTTTTGTTAATTGTGAATTGATTTGACTGGAGGGAATGGTCAAAAATCAAACTTGAAGAGCTTTTCTTTAAGGTATTAGTGTAAACTTTCTTTTTCCTTTTCTTTTCTTTTTATGCTTTAAATCCCTCTGTTTGCTTTATTTTCTTGTTATAATATGCTTTAATATAATTATCTATCTTAGGTTTACATTTTTGTATGTTTAAAATGCATGTTAGGACGTTAGATTTAGTGCTTTAAGTATCTGTTGTGTTTCTAGTGTTTTTGGACAGGAACCTGCATATGCATAATCTTGCCTGTGCACGCAAGATTGATTATGCGCACGTAGGGAAGTTCATGTGTGCGCATGAACTTGCCCAGAAACCCTAATTTTATTTTTCTATTTTTGCTTCCGTCTTCACAAGTATGCTCTTGTTTAGTTTCTTTTCCCTTTTTTATGCTTTCAAAGCTTCTGTTTCACATGTTTAATTGTTGGTTTGCCTCTCACATGTTAGAATTAGGGCTTTATTATTTTGATGCTATGGATATGCATTCATATGCTCATGCATGATGCCATATGTGCTGAGTTGCTGCAAGGTAAGTAAAAGGTAAGGCATGCATTCGTAATGTACATGCATTTGTGATATGATCTTGCTTAGGTTTGATGTTATAATTGTGATCTTGATGCCTTGGATAATGACATGTTTTGATTGGCCTTGTTTATACTTTTGATCTTAAATGCTCACATGTTTTTGTCTTGGATATGATGATAGAGTTTGTGATGAAGCATGTTTAGTTGTATAATGATTAAGGTTTGTGATGTGATATGTTATGCATGATTAGATGAATGTTAGGTTTTGTTTGATTGCCATGATAGATGTATGGTTAGGGATGTTTGATGCCATGTTGATTGTTAGATATATGCTAGTGTGTGTGTGTGTGTGTGTGTGTGTGTGTGTGTGTATAAGTTAGATACAAGTTTTAAGTGTGCCTTTAATAGGGTTAAGAAGACACAATGATGGGAAGCTAACCTTAGGCTTGGGCAGTTTTGGGTGCCTAACACCATCCCAAGACCATAATTTAACTTCGAACCCATATCTTTGGTAGTAAGATCAAACGGTCCTTCCTCGAAAGGACGCTATATATATGGTTCTTAGGCCATTGCAAAAACTAGGTGGCGACTCTTAATAACGACCCCTTGCGTTTGCACTTGTTCCTGCTAAATGATCCAACCCAAGACTAGGAAAGCAAGCCATCTCTATTACATTTGCTCAGAATCATCATCACCACTCTGTAATGGCACCTTTTAGTTTATTTGACATTTCTGTTGTTATTTATTTTGCCTTAGTGTTTTATGTTTCCATTTGCTGTATCAATTGTTCTACTATAACCTCGTTTATTTTATTTGCGGTATTAGTTGTTTTGCTGTAGTTTCACTTGGCATACTTTTTTGTAGAAGTCATTCTGCTATAGTGTCTTTTGTTGCACAAGCTGTGACAGTTATTCTACCACGACTATACCCGCAGTGCCCAGCCTGCCATACCATTCCCAAGCTGTCTCAACATTGGGCATGCCTAACTTGTGCACAAGCTAGCCTGCGGTATAATTCCCACGAGGCTAGTCCCAACTCCCTTACCCATTAATTCACAGGCCTTGGTGTATGTAAAAAGGCCCCCACAATAAATAGCACCCAAAAAAAAAATGCTTAGCATGATATTTCCTATCTAGTTCACCTAATTAAGAATTTTCAAATAAAGCTTAAACTACAAAGAGAATAGCAGACAATTGCTTCCTAGGTAACAATACGAGCAATACGAATAAATAAAAATAAATAAATAAAGAAGAAGTAAAAGGACCCAAAAAATAAAGAAGATAATTGAGGCATGTATAGAATAAAATAAGTGACGGGGGGAAAATGTCTTACTTTTTCTTTGGCGATCATTAAGTAATTCTTTACCTGCAATGGAAAATTTATCTAGGCGTGGTGTTCCAGTTGAAGCAGTTTGTCTAATATGCAAAACTTCTAATGAAACTATAACTCATGTTTTGTGGACATGCATGATTGCTAATGGAGTCTGGACTTCCTGGACTAAATGAAAAAAATAAAAAGAAAAAAAAAGTGTCCTATTGTTGAGTGTAATTCATATATGATATACAAAATAATAAAACATCATGTCTAACCATATTTAAAGATTGATTCTCAAAAAATAACCATAATTAGGATAAAACTTAAGGAAATTAGGTTAAACAAAAGACAAAAAATACACAAAAGCTATTCAATTTGATGGAAAAAAAATTAAAATAAACAAATACATATTAAAAAAAAATAGACTAAACAAATACATACATGTAAAGTTGTAGGTAGACGAAGGGATATGAATTATCTAATATATATACACTCCACATTGAAGAAGTTGACATGAATAAAAAGTCTAATATCAATCTAATTTGTGAAGGTGTGAAGCTGAAATCTATATCTAAAATACATTACAGTTTTTCTTTTTTAATTAAGATTTTTTTTTATAAAGGATTAGATGGAGAACTTGGATTGTAATAAAATTAAGATTTTTATTAACTTAAAAATTATAGGAGAAGAAGATAAGAATAAAAAAAATTATATCTATTTTTTTAAATCTAAAAAAATTTCTGCAATTTGGTGAAATCACTTGGTGTAACCACAGTTTCTAAGCCCAAATTTTATTATATAGTATATGATATGATGTACAACTTTTTAAAATCTCATTTTTTTTTCCCTAAATTTTCTCACTTTTTCAAGGTACAAGTATAATTTAGCACTTCATCAAAAAGTTAGACAAACTATTCTCAAATGGACACTTAACATTGGCTTATATGCTAGATTTTTTGCGTTTAACTTTTATATGCAACTTTTTAAAACCTAACTTTTTAACTTTTAACTTTTATATACAACTTTTTAAAACCTAACTATTTCTTACTTTTTCTCACTTTTTCAAAGTACAAGTGTTGAAGACTCTTTTTTCGCGCCACATAGGATTACTTCATTGGCAACCTATGCCACATTAACATATTATTGATTCTGGGTAAATCTCTTTAAAATCCAAAATAAGCTTATATCTCATTTAACTACAAGAACTGGGGTCACATGGCCCCACAACATCTTCACTTCAAGAGGCGGATTCCTAGTCAACATTTCCTTTTCATCAATTGGGATCATAACCCCACGACATCATCAACATCAACATATGGATTAGGCTCAAGCAATGAATCAAAACTCACGGCTCATATTACCTCTCTCATATTCATGGAAAGCGGCTTCTCCAACAAAAACCCATATTTACACAAAATGATAACAAAGCCCAAGGTATGTCATCTCATCCTCAGCTTATGATCTAAGCTTATAAGTCTCTTTGGTGAAATTTTGGGAGTCATGGTTTGGAGGGCCAAGAGGTATGTTCAGTAAAGCTCCAACGGTTTAAAGTTGATAAAAGAAACACGTTGCTTGGCATGTCTCCTCCAACTCCCTGAACTCTGACGAGTCAGTGTGTAGCGGGTAACTTAAGGTAAGCCTCTCTTATTACATAGCACTTAAGATGATAAAACTCCCCATTGTACTTTTTTAAAAATTTAATATTCATCATATGACAAACACTCAAAAACTCTAGCCATCTAAATGCTGGACAAATAATTATTCATTCAATCTCCAGCTATTCCTATACGAATTTAGAAATCTAATTATATTATTCTATATAAACTTATTACTATTTTCAGCTAAAATCCAACTCAAATATGTGGCTAAATCTGATTGGTTATCTTCAATCTTCAAATATAAAATATTCATAATAGCTTTAATACCCAGCTGCCATCTGCTATAATCAGACCAAATACTCCCCTGCCAACTGCTCGAGCAGAGCATTAAATGCTCTTCTTGCTCACCAAGATTAAGTCACAACATAATGAGACCTTGACTAAACCTCTAAAACTTCACTAACTATCATTCAATCATTCTATTACTTACTAAAGATGTATTGTAATAGAATCTTGGACTAAAAATATAAATGCCCAAAAGAGGAAACCTTTCCAGCAAAACACCAGTAGTGTGTTCAACACTTAACCCCTGGTTGAAAGTGACATCACTAGCCATTTAATGCTTAATCCCAGCAGCCAGCTGCTATACCCAAAATAGCAAGACATCCTTAAAAGAGATATTGCCATTTTTAGCTAAATCCATGAAATAAAGGCTGAATATTCCCTCCAGTAGTCTGGCATCATCCAACTGACCTTATCTACTTCAACCCCAAGCAATAGCTGTCTTATGACAGTTGTGGCAGCTTTTTCAAACAACTGGGACAGCTTTTTCAGAACTGATGTGACAGCTAACCCAGCAACCTTAACATTACAAATTTTCCCTATTTGGCTAAAAACCAAAACCGTCCAAAGAAATTATCTTTTTCTTGCTAAAATCCTTTCCTTTTTTTCTAGTCTTTCCTCCAGCTGCTATTACCCAAAATAACAAGAACACCTTAAAGCTGAACATACCATTTTAGGCCAAATCCTAGGATGGATTTTTTGAAGATTCATTGCTGATTGGGATAAATTTTGGCTGAGTGTACCTTGGTATGGTGAATTTCAAAACCGAAGATGAAAAGCACTTGGAAAAACTTTTAATCTTCACTCCAACTCCACTTGATGCCCAAGATGTGTGGTCTCTCAATCAGTTATATGTGTTTGTTCTAGGGAGAATGAGAAAGTGTTCAACACTCACATACATAACCATTTCATGAAGAAGTCTCTATCACGTATTAAAATATGTATGTTTCTCCCTAAATTACTGATTATCTAATTGGGCTAGCCTTTTGGGCTTTTTCAATTGGGCTTTAGTACGTGGCTTGGAGTGGGACCAAAAAGGAAACAAACAAGACACTAGCTCCAATGGGCCTTGGGCTTTTCTCTCAACTCTTGACAAGTCCAAAGTTACCATTAATTATATTTAATACCACTATATAAATATAATTGCACTCTAGGCCTTATCAATAAATTATTTCCCAAGACTTTATTGCACATGCAACCACTTCATAAAATATTCGTAGTAATACAAAGTCATGAATGTAGACTATCACTTTGTAAATTATTACATCTTAATCCTTGAGTATCCGGTGTAATCCTTTTAAAGTTATTCATCATATATTTATGAAATCTAATTTCATAAATATATACTTTAGTCTTACTAAAGTGGTTAGGCCTAACTCTCTGAATAACTGAACCCATTAAACTTATCTCAAGGGAATATTTTATATCTCCGTTAAGAGACTATGAATTCCATCTTGAGAATATATGTTCTATCAACATTAAATGTGGCTGCCCAATATACTGAGGTTTTGATCAATACTTTAGATTTCACTCTTGATATATCAAAGTAACCTACACTTCATGATCAGGTCCATTATTCTCTCAGGATTAAGCATTCATGTAAATATAAGTCGTGAGATTTATTATTCATTTGACAGTCGTCAGGAGAATAATAAATCTCACGGTGGTCTAGTTCAATATGTCTTAACTCTTAAAACATATCAACATATCAACTAGAAGTCTCCACTTCCATGATCAAGACAAATCATCTTAGTTAATATGTTATAGTCTTCGCAGATGAAATGCCCAATTTCATCACCGATTACGAACCAAAATTCTGAGTTTACAAAGAACTTGTGATCTATATATTCTGTGACTAAATCACATAAATCACATACTATGCATATCATAGACTATATGATAATGTTCAAATATCATGTTTCCATTATTTTAGATAAGAATAAAACAACTTTATTAGTCACAATATTAAGTCAAACATCATGTCATACATAATGTCATACATAATATTATACATGACATTTTACAATAGGATTTAAGGGCATTAATCCTAACAGCACAAACAAATCACCAAATAACTAAATGCAATGAAAATTAAATTTGACATGGGTGATTTGTTTACGAATGGGAAAAAACCACTGAGGTAAAACCCCACCAGGTGAATTTAAGGTTACCACTTCCAAGAATCCACTATAATCAAAACAAACAATTACAAGTAAAGGAATCCTAATATCTTATACCAACCTACAGTCGAACCCTTATCTCAATACCCAATTGGACTTGTAATGTAGTGACAATCTCTCCTTTCAATGCACGGCTCCAAGTATGTGACTAAACAACTTGAGAAAGATGTTAGCTGCAAAGTTATTCAGTTCATACACACATTGAAGATCAAGAAGTTCTTTGGTTACAAAACCTTTGGCGCACAAATGCAACAGCTTCTTCAAGAGAAAGATGAACTAGGGCAAATTGTCTACAGTCACAATTTGAGTGAATAATTACTTTTCATCAAGTTGCATCATGTTAGACAGCCCTTAAAATAATATTTATATATGTCTAGGGTTGCCATTAAAGAAACCCTACACAAATAGATTGGATATGCGTGAAAAACAGATCTGAAAAATCTGAATTTCATAATTTTCAATAGATACAGCTTTTGTTTAGAACTGTCAAAAATCACATATTAAATCTCGATAGATACATCTATTGAGCTATTTGTCGAGCTTTAATAAACAACACTTCTTCACCTGATTCTTGGACAGATTTGCATGGCTTCAATACTAGACTTGAACTCTTGTTCCTTAAAGTATTAAACACATCCTAGATCTACCTAATTACAAGTAAAGTGCGTTTTGTCAAAGGATTGACCAATTCTATATGACATATGTTCTAACAAGTTCTATATATGTCCTAACAATCTCCCCCTTTGGAAATTCATGACAAAATCACAACAAACAATTGAAGTATGAGAGAAGTCATAAATCACTAAACTCGTAATCACTTGTTGAATATAATAAAATCTAATACTAACACAAACTCTTGAAAAACTTCGCAAGAAGAGAGTTCATGGCATGGTAGACTTTGACATCTTGTCTTTCTGAAACATTTTAAACAAAACTCATCGATGCATCTTAGTGTGAAACAGAAAAAAAAAATTGCATACATAATAAGAAACATGTGTATAAAGAGAGAAAAGAAACAACACATGAAAAGATACGTGAAAATAATAACAAATCATCACACACACACACACACACACACACACACACACTCACACACACACACACACACACACACACACACACACACATATATATGAGTAAAATGTTTGCTATCACTTAATGGTTACAAGACTGATGTACAGAAAGATAAAGTATCTAAAAAGAAAGAAAAGAAAAAATACGATACAAAAATCCTCACTACATTCCTCAAAAGATATGAACACTCCCCCTAACAAAAAGTCCTATACTAATTCTCCCCTTAAGTACATAACTACTCTCATATACAAAACTACTCCCCCTTTTTGTCACAAATGACAAAGGGCAAGTCATTAAGAAGTGGTCATCTCCTCTTCACCAGAAGAGCTAGCATCCTCATTCACATCATTCTCATCTTCATAGGAGCCATCATCATCGTCCTCGTCCTCTGAAGCTTGTGGAGATGGAGAAGAAGAAGCAACGAAGCCACCAAGGCGAGCCTTACATCGTGCAATACGATCCATGTGCTGAAGCTGCGCCATAATCGCCTCAAGAGTCACACTACCACTCGAAGAAGAGGAAGGAGCAAAGGTGGATGGAGCGGAATGGGTTGGAGGAGTCATCGTCTCTATCTGTAGCCGCTTCAATCAAAGCTGGGCCTCACTTCGTCGAATAGATGCCGTGCTGATGGCACCCATGACAGTGAAATGAGTAGACTCGAGATAGGAGACAAGGGAATGATGAATAATCCTCGTGATAGCAGAAGGAAGGATAAGCTTATCACGGGTCGTCGTATCTTTATAGATATCTATAAGAGAGAAAATGAAATGAGAGGGAAAGTCTATAGTAGGGTCCTCAATGAGGGAAAGCAAAAATCAAGCACGAGGCTCGGTAATGGAGTTATAGTGAGACAATGTATGGAGAACAAATGTCATTACCATATTAAGGAACCTTGGACCTTTTACAAAGCCCGAGCATGAGATGTTTTGAAGATCACCCCTATGAAGAAGGTGTCTCACAAAAGTGAGATAGAAGATCGTCTTTGGACACAGTTCTCAGACATGGACATCCGAGGTAATCAGGATGCGATACCCTCAAAATATGTAGCACATCAGAGATAAGCTACGGAGTGACTACTATACGTGTACCTCGAATAGAAGTAATAAATCGAGGCACAGAAGAATCAAAAGCGTACATATTGGAGTAAAACTCCTGTATGATCATGAAGGGACAACTCACGGGTATCTCACATATAGATTCCCAACCCCGACTATGAATGACAGTGGGTAAAGTAGTATCGGAAAAGTCTGATAGAATCACGTGGCATTCCAAATGAATGCCACGTTTAGAGAAGTTCCACGAGAAGTCCTGACGTGCCTTCTTATCACGGAACTTGACAGAAAGAGGAGTAAGATCAAAAGATGATGCCCCGGAACGAAGAAGGTTCCAAGACGGAATAGTTTTGCGCTTGGGTGCTATGCGCAGACTATCCAAAAAGAGAGAGAGAGAGAGAGAGAGAGGGAGACAGACAGAAAAGCACCATTAACAAGAGTACCAAAATGAGAAAGAAAAAGGTACGTATGCATGAAAAATTTATAAACATGTGACGTGCAAAGAAAAATTCATCATGGGCTTAGCTAATGCAATCGTATCAGCATACAAGTTTTCAACATAAACACACACATCTAAATGCATGAAACATAGTGAAAATGCAAATATAATGCAATGCATGAGCATATAACAACATATAAACAAAACCCAACCCAAAAATTTTCAAAATATTCATCAATTTTCAAAACCCCAAAAATTTCATAAAAACCCAAAACCTAGGTCTAAGTGCATGAAACGCATGAAGAATGAGAGATAAGAGAAGCATACCGAGTGATTTGAGATTGAATAGGCTGAAAATCACATGGATTTGAGGTTTAGAGAGAGAAGAAAGTGTTTGGGAGGTGAAAAGTCAAGTTTTTGTCGAGAGAGATAGAGAAAAATGAAATCTAAAATTGAGCTGAAACTATTTAAAGAAAACGCGTCTCGATGGATCGAGGATCTATTGAGCACTAATTCTCGACAGATAAATCTTTCGAAGTGCTATTGAACAGCTATTGGCCAGGCAGAACCTTTCTCGATGAATCGAGAATTTGTCAAGAAGCTATCAAGACAAATTCTAGAAAGCTTCAATGGATCGAAAAAGCGATAAGATCTATCAAGAAAAGAAGTCCAAGGGGCTCGATAGATAGGTATCTGTCGAGAAGCTGTCGAGCTTGATAAAAACAGGTTTTTCAAAGAGAGGAAAAACACAGAAATGAATGCAATCAAGCAAGCTACTCAACCATAGATCCAATCAACATATTAAGCTCTCAGAAACATCTCTTAACAAGAAAAATGTAAAGCATATAAGATCCAAACACACACACACACACACACACACACATACACTAAACAAGTCTAACCAATTTTATATTTCAAAAACAAATTAAAAGACAGTTTAGTGAGCATACATTAATACATGTATTCCTTGTGATGGTCAAATCACATTGTACCTGCATATGTATCAAAAATAGCAAAGAATTTGCGTGTTGTGTGTGAAAACATCACAAAATTCCATAAGTGTCTCATGTTATGATGATTAAAGATATGAGAAAATAAATTTAACTCACACATAATCATAATTCCTTGATGGGGACTATCACCTTCGAGCTACATCCTATAACTCCCACATCTCCTATAAATACGCTTGCAATCATATTTAAAAGTATTTTGATTCTTTTTACTTTTGATTTTCTTTGCATATTTTTTTTCTTTTTAAGCATATCATGCATGGGCATATAAAAGAGAGAAAAGATACCCAATTATGTTAAACTTAAACATCATAATTTTGCTATACAGAAGCACATAGATGTTATATATGATTGGTGGGGTTTAGTGCTGAGATGGTTATTTATGCCTTTCTCTTAGGATTTTTTAGTCCTTCCCGTCAAAAAAAGTGATATGAGTGTTAAGTACAAGAGATTACTTAATCCTGCTCATCACAAACACGAGCCATAAAGCTCACTTGCTTAGTTGTGCATTGAGATGCTCATCTAAGGTACAAAAGATACAAAGTTTAGAAAACTTTGTTTCAATGGCCATCCAAGGTACACAAGTACCAATGTACACAAAACACACACTATTTTTGTAATTTTCTGATTTTTCAATTTTTTTATGAAAAAAAAAAATAAAGCAAAACTGAAAACAAACAAACGAAAACATATTAAACAAAGCATAACATAAAACTAGAAGCAAATGCATGAGGAAGGAGGAGAAAGAGGAGAGATCACTCCATGGAGATTACACCAATGTTTTGACATAGGAATTCAAACCATTTGCTAACAAGAGGTTTGGTGAACAAGTCAACTTTCTGATCATCAATGCGAATGAACTTAAGAGTGAGAGTAGCATCTTCAACATGCTCTCGAATGAAGTGGTGTCGAATCTCTATATGTTGTGTTCGAGAATGTTGAACAGGATTCTTTGAGATGTTAATGACACTGGTATTGTCACAATAGATGGTAAGATGTTCTTGACGAATACCATAATCAATGGGGAGTTTTTGCATCCACAGAAGTTGGGTGCAGCAGCTACCGGCAGTGATGTATTCAGTCTCAGCAGTGGATAATGAAATGGAATTCTGATTTTTGCTCATCCAGGAGATAAGATTATTACACACAAAGAAATAACCCCCCGAAGTACTTTTTCTATCATCAGCATTCTTAACCCAATCTGCATCAGAATACCCAACTAAGGCATCATTGGTGTCTTTACTATACCACATAACAAAATTGGCAGTGGTTTTGACATACTTTATGATTCTTTTCAAAGCAATCATATAAGACTCTTTTGGATTAGCCTGATATCTAGAGCACACTCCCACACTGTAGCTAATGTCAGGTCTACTAGTGGTAAGGTAAAGAAGACTACCTATCATGCTTCTATATAGAGAAGAATCAACACTTTTTCCTAACAGGTCAATAGTGAGTTTAACATTTGGGCACATGGGGGTTCTAACAGAACTAGCAGATTCCAAACCAAATTTTGTTACAATATTTTTAGCATATTTAGATTGAGATATGAATATACTTGATTGAGATATGAATATATTTAGATTGATATCATCAACATAGACTTGAGCAACTATCAACTCACCATCTTCCTTCTTGATAAAGAGTGTTTGATAAGTTTTTTCTCTTGTGAAACCAAGTGAGACCAAGTATTGTGTAAGCCGAATATACCAAGTTCTGGGTGCTTGCTTTAATCCATAAAGTGCCTTCTTGAGGTACAGCACATGATCCGGAAAGTGTGGATCAATGAATCCTTTAGGCTGAGCCACATAGACATCTTCTTTAAGAAA
Source organism: Lithocarpus polystachyus (assembly GCA_033629205.1). Lineage (NCBI taxonomy): Eukaryota > Viridiplantae > Streptophyta > Magnoliopsida > Fagales > Fagaceae > Lithocarpus > Lithocarpus polystachyus. The sequence goes on along the minus strand of CM066162.1, from coordinate 44,343,138 downwards.
TCCATTCAAGAAAGTAGTTTTTACATCTATTTGGTAAAGCTTGAACTTCAAGTGACATGCCAAGGTTTAGAGAATCCCAATGAATTCCATGCGAGCTACAAGAGCGAATGTTTCATCATAGTCTACTTCTTTCATTTGAGAGTATCCTTGAGCCACAAGACGAGCCTTATGGCGGATCACAATTCCCTTATCATTAGTCTTATTGCGGAATATCTACTTTGTGCCAATAACGTGCTCTCCTTCCGGTTTAGGTACTAGGATCTAGACATCATTCCTTTGAAACTAAAGCAGTTCATCATGCATAGCCTCAACCCAGCTTTTATCCTGGAGAGCTTCCTAAACCTTGGTGGGTTCAACCTGCGACAAATAGGAAAAATAAGACACAAAGTTAGCAACACATTTATCAACTGCACGCTTTCTTAGTGTAAGTTCATTCATATTTCCCACAATAACTTCTGGATGATGATTCAACTTGATCCTTGAGGCAGGTTCTTTCTCTTCATGAGATTCGAAATCAGGTGAGGTAGGAATGTCTGTTGAAACTTATATAACACTTGGAGTACTTAGAGATACGTGCTTTTGATCAACTATTTCTTGAACACCCTTAGGCTTAAGAGGAAGAATTTCCTTAGGGATCTCCTTACTAATTCTCTTAGAACCAGACTCTGAAACTTCATCAATAACAACATTGACTGTTTCCATCACCTTCTTGGTTCTCTTGTTGTATACCCGATAAGCCTTGCTCGTAGAGGAGTATCCCAAAAATATTTCTTCATCGCTTCAGGAATCAAATTTTCTCACATTCTCTCTATCCTTAAGGATGAAACAAGTACTTCCAAAGATTTTGAAATATTTCACATTTGGCTTTCTTCCCTTCCATAACTCATAGGGAGTCTTCTTGGTACCGGGTCTAAAATATACCCTGTTAACCGTATGACATGCAGTGTTGATGGCTTCTGCCCACAAATTTTTAGCCACATCCTTGTTATGCAACATGGCTCTAGCCATCTCCTAAATAACTCTGTTCTTTCTTTCTACTACACCATTTTCCTGAGGAGTAATAAGAAAAGAGAATTCTTGAGATATACCAGATCTAGTGCAAAAGGATTCCATGTATGAGTTCTCAAATTCTTTACCATGATCACTTTGAATTCAATCAATCTTCAAGCTCTTCTCATTTTGTAATCTTGTACACAAGGCTTCAATGTGCTTAGAAGCATCTGACTTGGATCTTAGAAGAATGACCCAAGTGTATCTGATGAAGTCATCTACCAACACCATAATGTATCTCTTTCCTTCAAGAGACTCGGTTCTAGTTGGACCCATGAGGTATAGATGTAGTAGCTCCAACGGTTTAGATGTAGCTGACGTTTAAGTGCCTGGATGTTTAGCTTTTGTTTGTTTCCCAAGCTAACACAGTCCATACATAACATTGTTCACTTTACTGAGTTTTGGTATCTCCAAAACTAATTCATTCTTAGATACAATTGAAAGATGTTTATAGCTAGCATGTCCCATCCTTTGGTGCCATAGATCTTCATTTGGCAAACAAATGCTATTAGCATCAGGTACTAATCCGTAGTAATTATCTAGAGTGCGTACATCGCTTATGAGTTTCTTCCTAGACTCATTCAACACAAGACATTTCCCTTTAGAGAACAGCACCATAAAGTCTTGATCACATATATGACTTATGCTCAACAAGTTCACTCTCAAACCTTCTACATATAACACATTTGCAATGTCTAGCAGTCCAAGTAGAGAGATGGTTCCCTTCCCTTTCATTTGTGATTTGCTCCCATCACCAAAAGTGATATTACCGCCTTTCTTAGACTCGAAAACCTTAAAGAGAGAGCGGTCTCCAATCATGTGTCTTGAGCAACTACTATCGAGGTACCACAAACATGTGTCTATTACCTTAAATGCGGACTTCATCATGAAGCACACCTCATGGTTAGATAAAAAATTAGTAGGAAATGTGTTTTCTCTCATCTGCCCTTCATGAACAAAGCTTTTAACTTTCACTCTTCACAGAAGAACTCTTCTGCACATTTTCATTCTGAGACAGTCTAATTTCTTCTTTGTCATGCTAAGATCTTTTCCAATAATCATCATGATAGATTTCAAATAACTTTTTTCTAAGACACTCAATCAAATAGAGATTAGAAAAACAAGATGTATTTGAAACAAAAGATCTTTTCATGCTAGTTAAAGCCATCACAATAGGGGTAATGGATCACACAACAAAGATTAACCCTAATCAGAGTGTGCCCGCTCTGATATCACTTGATAGGCCAAGAATGTATTGACCCCTTTGGTAACTTAATCAATTAATTTAGCCAAGTGAAATTAATTAGATTCAATTACATGTAATAAGCGTGGTAGCACAAATAAATCACCAAATAACTAAATGCAGCAGAAATTAAAATTGACACGGGTGATTTGTTTGGGTGAATTTAAGGTCACAAATCCTGAGAATCCATTATTATCAAAACAAGCGGTTACAAGTAAAGGAATCCCAATACCTTATACCAACTTACTGTTGAACCCTTACCTTAATACCCAATTGGACTTGTAATGTAGTGACAATCTCTCCTTTTAATGCACGGATCTCAGTACATGACTAACATAACAACTTGAGAAAGATGTTGGCTGCAAAGTTCTTCTATTCATCCACATGATGAAAATCAAGAAACTCCTTGGTTACAAAACCCCTAGCGCACAAATGCAGCAGCTTCTTCAAGAAAAAGATGAACTAGGGAAAATTGTCTTCAGTCACAATTTGAGTGAATAATCACTTTGCATCAAGTTGCATCACTTTAGAAGGCTCTTAAAATAATCCTTATATATGTCTGGGATTGTGAGAAAAGAAACCCTACACAAATAGCTTGGATATACGTGAAAAATAGTCTTAAAATCTAAATTTTGTAATTCTCGATAGATACAGCTTCTATCGAGAGCTGTTAAGAATCACATATTAAATCTCGATAGATACATCTGATAAGCTTTAATGAACATCACTTCTTTACCTGATTGTTGGATAGATTTGCATGGCTTCAATACTAGACATGAACTTTTGTTCCTTGAAGTATTAAGCACATCCTAGATTTACCAAATTACAAGTAAAGTGTGTTTTGTCAAAGAATTAACCAATTCTATATGACATATATTCTAACAAGTTCTACATATGTCCTAACACCTTCTAACGAAGTAAAATAACACTAAGTTAAGACTACTAAGTAACTAACTATTAGTCTATTACTAACACACAGTCCAAGTCTGTCTAACTAGTACAAAGTGACAAAACAAATGTTGTGGTATTTTTTTAATAATGAAATTATAAAGTTGTGTCGTATTTTTTTAATTGCAATATTTTTTAAAGATTAGGAATTTGAGTATGGTGAAAGTTTTCATAGTGCCAAAACAAAGAAATCTCAATTAGACTTGTATTTAGAAGAGCCTAAGTTGGAAGTTCTCTCTTGGTGGAAAGAAAATTACAATCGATTCCCGGAGATCTCTTTAATGGCACGGGATCTCATGAGCATTCCTATAACTATTTTTGCATTTGAATCAAGTTTTAGCACGATAAAAAAACTTCTTACTCCGTATCAATCAAGTCTTTTGCCTAAGAACGTGAAAGTTACGCTGCACACTAAAAGTTGGTTAAATGAATTTGAAGGTATTTTAATTTATTAAAAGAGTCACAAGAATTGTACATTTTTAATTCTTTATTGATAAGTTTTGATTTGCTTTCATGGTACATTTAAATTATATTAATATATTGTATTGTGGATGAAGATACTGATGAAATAGGCTTGAGCTATAATGTGCAAGTATGAATATTTGTAGTCCTAAATCTACTGCCAACGTTAAGTGGATTGAGGTATAATTCTTATAAAATATTTACTTTTTCTTCTTTACTTAAATTTTTATACTTATTTTTGGACAAAATTTAGTTAAAAAATTAGTTGTAGCTTAAGGCTACAAACCTTATTCAATAAAATAAACATTACTACATATTTTGAAAATTTACCATTAAATTACATGTTCTTTACACTTTTAATACACATGTCAAATTTTGTGTCAATCGGATATTATTTATTATATGATCTATAAGTTTACATTTTATGCATAATTTTAAATTACAAAAACTTGCAATTTAAACAATTTATTGATGACATAATCATTGATCTTTAATTTTCTAGAAATTTTGCAAACATGAAGGATATAAGAAAAAGAAGATGTAATCTAATAATGAATTTGTCAAAATTTATCTCCAATAAAAAGTTATTAAGGTTGTAGTCTTAGGTTACAACTAATTTTGTAGCTAAATTTTATCCTTTATTTTTAAAGTTTTATTTTAGTTTATATTTCTATATAATCTAACTTTATTATTATTTTAAATACAATAGGAATTTTTGCATTTAAGAAGGCTGATAACTTGACATGGTCCATGACATTTAGTTTTTTTTTTTTTTTTTGGGTTCTTTTATGGGAATGATATCATTAGTAAATTTTGAATTTGAAGTATGTATAAAATTTTAGTCATGCTCAAAGTCAAAACTACCAGAATTGCAAGGATATGGAAAGCTTTATATTTTTTAATTTGTTTGTTTTTTCCCCTTCACATGTATAATAGTAAGTTAGTAACAAATAGTCTAACTATTTGATTTAATTCATTCTCTCTAAAAGTTTAGCATTTATTTGTTTTTTTTTTTTTTAATCTGAAAAATATGGGCCAACCTAACCCAACACAACTAGCCATAACCCGATTGACTCAACCCATTTTCAACCTGTTGAAAATGGTCTGTTTTTACCCGGCCTTTTTTGCCCCGCAAACCAATTGACGCAACTTGAACCAGACTCGACCATTTGCCATGTCTTGCAATTACTACAATTTGGATGAGGTGGACCAATAAAATTTTACGATGTAAAATAAAAAACAAGTGAGCTAAAATCAAAGGTGAAAATAGCCAAATACCACGTTTTGGCAAAGTATGTGGCAAACTAACACTGTTTCGAAAATATTTAACAATCTACCATTTTTTTATTACTCGAGTTTCACAAAATTGAGTTCTAAATAGTACTCGAGTTCCCAGTGAGTCGCCAATGTGGTATTGGCTGAGCTGGATTTTGGGCATTAAAAAATGCCACCTGGTACTTGAGTTTGATAAGCTCGAGTAGCGTGTGCTCTGAACTCAAATTTTGTGAACTCAAGTACTTTGTTAGTGTAATAACTAGGTTCTTCCAGAGGAAAAAGAGGAACTTAACAGATTTGTCAAACTTGGGAAACCTATACAAACTTGGGAAAGTTTGTATAGGCACCTGAAAGCATGCACCACAACCAGCTCCATCTTTGTAAAGAGATGCCACATCAGCTGCAAGGTGTCCACTATTGAAGCCTAACCATAGCCATAAGCCCCAGCTGCATTAAATCAACAAAACCAAAATTACCCACTAATTATTTCACAAAAATATCATCTGGGTCAATGCCAGATTTTGCTTTTCATGATGAACAATCATCTGGGTATTAATCAAAACAACCAAACAAAAATTGGAAAAAAATAAAAAAGAAGTAAAAGGATGGAACAACATATAAAGCTGTATATATAGATAGGGTCAACATAGTAGTAGTGTGGACTACAGGTCAACATTTCCTAAGTAAAAGTTTTGTACAAAAAATAAAAATAAAAATAAAAAGAAAAAAGAAAAACAAGGTACGTGACAAGAAGTACTTGATTTCCGTAATATCGAGTACCACATTATTTTTTTAATTATACAAATTTCAGGTCAACAGTGTCATACAAGCGACTCACTAGGAACTCGAGTACTATTTAAAACTCGATTTTGTGAAACTTAAGTACTAAAAAGGTGGTACATAGCTAAATATTTCCAAAATAGTGCTAATTTGCCACAAACTTTGCTAAAACGTGATATTTGGCTATTTTCACCAAAGTCAATAATCACACTAATAGAACTCCTGAGTCCTGAAGTCCTAACCCTCTCTCTCACTCGCCATTGCACTATCGTCATCACTTACTAAGCCAATCTTTGATGTTCGATTGTAGTCTTTATGGTTTAGGACTTTGAACTTGAATACGATTAGAGCCCAAGCTTCCCCGACTAGAGTGCATTCGGTCCACATCCGCACCTCTCTCGACCTCCCTATCGCTGCAATATACCTAAAAAAGACTTTGATTTGGGCTTGGTTGAATAGTATGGGATGTGGCGGTGGTGGTAGTGGAAATTGGATGGTTAAGTTGGCCGGAGAGAAAGAAAGTTAACAGTGAGGGAGAGGATAAGGAGTTCTGTTAGTGCGATTGCTGACTTCGAATTTAGATTTTTATTTGACATGGCAAATTTTTATTTTTAATGAACAAACAAACTTGAATCATTCAAACGGCAATACCAGAATCAAGTTCGCTCTTCCAAGCATCACAAACAAAAACTACGAGTAAGAAATTATTAACGTCACAAAAGAACAATTTGAAAAAAAATTCCTTAAGTTCAAATATATTCTGAACGCTAGAGCTAAACTCTACAAGAAGGGGTAGAGATGAAATTTATTAAACCATATCAATGTCAGAGACAGGATCATTGGTCAATATAATGGTCTCAAGTCTCAACTCTCATGTTCATATATTTAAGTGTTCGTTTGCGCGCTTTCCAAACGCACGTATATGCGTTTCTTCTTCTTTTTTTCTCTTTTTTTTGAGTCGAAAAGTTTGATTTTTTCCATGAACAGTGCACAATGTGCACTATTTACAGACTCACAAATTTTACTTTTTAGCAACTTTTTTATTAAAAATAGGTCTTACAGTACTATTCACACATTTAAAAATTATTTTGCCATAGTATTTTTCAGTTTTCAATTTCAGTTTTTAGCGATATCCACATATTACAATAGAATTATGAAATTCTTTGTCCCACTCCTATTGGTCTACCTTGTGTTTTATCAATTGAAGTATGTCATGTATCTAATTTTGACTATGATGTCATATATCTAATTTTGACTATGATTAGTTGAATATAAAGAGAAACTGATGTAAAACAGACCGATTTGGTATTCTTGGACTCTCACACGCGCCTGAAATCATCGTGCAAGGCAAAAAGATACCAGCAAAAATCATGAGCCTTAGAGTCGGAATCGCATAAAATTTGGTGGGCTGAAGTGAAACGGCCATCAGAGCAAATAGTCGTAGCTTCGTCAAAAGGTATTCCTGAAAATGGCAAATTCCTTTTAGGCCTCGAAATTGCAATTTTGCCGTTTATAGTAATTTTTGTCTCCTTAATAACTTTTTGGGAGAACCCTTAAAGATCAATAATTTATGATTCTGCATTTAACTCAATTTTGCCATTTTCGGTAAACTTTAGTATTTTGTCACATAACCGCGTAATTACTGCGAATTAGAGTTTCAAACGTTTTTCTCAGTATTTATATGTTTTGTAGCCGTCAGAGGCAAATTAAACTATTATCAATAAACACAAGCTTTTGTCAAATTCTTTTTCTAGTGGATTCCAATTTATCTCCTCGTAGATTCAGAGAAATCCCTCATGGATTCAAAGTTTACTACCTGAAGCTAATAGTTTAGTTTCTGTTTCATCAAGAGAGTATCGTATGTGCTTTCTTCATGCTTCCACGACATCAGAAACACTCAAGGGAGTGAAAATTTCTATTCGAGAGTATACATGAGAGGCAAACAGATATGAAGGAAAATACATCTTAACCATTCAATATAAACCGTATACACAAATAGCAAAGCTGTTATAGCATAAAACTCTGCCTCTATTTTTATCAAGAATAGCTTTTTTTTTTAAAAAAAAAAAAGAACATGGTTCACATAACATTATGCTTATATATACTGCGGATACAAATTTATATAGACCGACCCATATAATGTGTTGAACTTGTAATTAATCAAACACTTCCCAGTCCTGAGTTATTTTGGTAGAAGATTGCAGTGGGGTTGGGGCATACAGGCTTCCCACTCCCGACTCAAACATCTCCCATTTGGTAGTGACTGACACCACATTCTTACTATTGCTGAATGGATTAGAGTTTCTTGCCTTTAGATTGTCCAATGTATCTACAAAGCTCTGGACTCGACGAACCTGTGCAGTCACCGACAATCATGAATTTCAGGTTCCCAATCGAACATATAGTAGAAGTTAAACATATTGCTTGTTCTATGTGATTTTTTACCCCTCCTTGAAAAATGATTTGCAGCAAAACTTTCAGTTTTAAGGGGTTGTTACTGATAAGTTCAGGAAGTACTAAAATACTATCACAGCTTTGAAATCAAACACTAGTTGATCAACAAAATGTTGAAAATATCCCTTTTGTTAATGGGTCTGTAAAGATTTTCACTATGGTCGCACAAGAAATTCAGACCTAAAATTATTATCAAGCCCTTTCCCATTTAAATAATAAAATAATATAAACCCTCATTTGGTTCTACTCTACATATAGTAGACTGTAGATAAAACAGGTCTGACTTGGTGTTGTAGATCCATCTCCTGTTCAACTTTTTCTCTTAAGCAAAGAGACATAAGAAGCTCAACTCAACTATGTATTATAACAATTGAATTGGGGTTGGTTCAAGCAGAGAGCCACAACTAACGAGCATTGTACTCTAAACATTCATAATTGATCATGTTGATAATATAAAAAATTGCATATATACTAGTACGCAGAATAGCAATAATCACATACCTCAATCCGCCTCTGCACTTTTGCTTCTCCATCAGCCTCAATTGAATCCAGTTTAAGCAACTGCAGCATTAGCAACTCTGTCAAGACAACAAATTCCTTATTTGTCACTTTGATGCCGCCATGAACATTTGCCTCCAAAGTAATAACCTGAACAATCATTAACAAATACAAATAAATAAGTCTTTAGGAAGCCAGACATAAGAGGATTTTTTATAGATAATGGACAACAACCTTGTCAGACAGCTTGTCAACCTCTGCTCTCACTTTGGCAACCGCGTCATAAGCCTTTAGTATACACTGATTTTTCTGCATCTCCTTAAGCTTCCTCTCTTTGCTAGCTGGATCCTCCAACAGTATAACTTTAGACATATCTTTTACACCTGCCATGTGCAAGCACTCCTCATCCTCCTTTTCTTTCCCTCTAAACAGTAATCTTTGCTCCTTAGGTTCCAAACCAGTTTCTTGGGCAAGAACCCTTTTCAGATCCCCTTTCATTGAACCAAAAACAGCAATTGAGCTTCAATTTCAGAATGCCACTCCCCATCACACAAATTCAGAGCCAAAGTCCCAACAAACTAAGTAAATGAGGCAAAAAAAATTTTACAGCATCATAGTCATTAATACCAAATAACGGGTTTAAAGAGAATGGGAAATTATAGAACCATATATAAAGCAAACACAAACATTGTCAGCATGTCTCAAAAAGCTAACTTTTTAAGAATCAACTGCCTATTGAATTAGAGGTCAATGCTAAATAACTCCTTTATGGACAAATATAAACTTCAAAATTCCCTTTTCAACTTTTAACAAAACCAATTATTAGGTACAACTTTGTTCTTAACATTTACAATATAAAAATTAAACTAAAATGCAGGACAAAATTACCAAACTGGATTTTATGACAATAACCAACTTAAAAATTCCCATCAAAGAAAGACAAAAAAGGTAAAAATGAGATTCACCAAACTAGGAAATGGGCACAAAACTTTTCACTGACCCAATAAAGCAAATACACACAAATGTGCCACAAACAGAGTAAAATAACAGTAACCCAGAAAGTACAATATCGTGTAATTAGTTACCAAAAGTGGATTGGGCAGGGACAGTGATATCATGGTGATAAGAACCATGAGAGATCTTGATCTTGATCATAGGCCCAGAAGAAGCATCCCCAGCATCTCTCTTTTGAACAAGCATACCACCAGGCCTGAGCTCCCAATCTATCTCCCTATCAAACTCATTGCTCAAAACACTCTTTGAAGTTGCTCTTTTCATAGTCACCAATTAAAATGAAAATCATGGAATCACAGAAGAAAAAAAAAAAGGTGGAGTTGGTAGTGAAAGAGAGAGGTGAGAGAGGTCTGTACTCTGTACTGTCAAGAGGGTAGATTATTGAGTAAGAAAAACTAAAGACTATAGGATAGGAACCTCTTAACAGCTAGCGGTTGTTCGGTACAACATTAATGTTGCTAAGAGAGAGAGAGAGAGAGAGAGAGAGAGAGGGAAGAATTACAATATTTTTTTTATTTAATTTTTTTAATGCAATGAATTTTTGGTCAAAGTATATGTCAGCGTCTCAGCGATAGTAGAATTTTAATTTTCAGGATCTACAAATATAATTGATCAGATCCTTTACTCGCCATATTTCAAAAGGAGAGATAATACCAACACAATATTTCACAACAAAATATAAGTGATAGATTGTTATAAGTTATTATTGTTAGAACAAAAAAATAATCTTAGTATTAGATTCAAATGTAAACTAATAACAAATAATCACTTATGATTTGTTATAAAAATGTTGTAAAATATTGTGAATACAGTATCTTCCTTTATGTGTTAAGACCACCAAATATTGCACAATTTTGTGTTACAACTCGCCACGTGATGAGTTATGATTGGTAAAGGATTGTCTATAGGCCATGTGAGGACACATTTTCACCAATCACAACTTACCACGTGGCGAGTTGTGGCACAAGATTCTTGAAATAGGTTAAATTATGTAAAATAGACAAAAATTTTCCTATTTTATTAATCGATTTTTCATTTTTCAATTTTGAGATTCTTTGATCAAATGTAAAATTTCTTGCACATTCTTGTAACTTGAAATTTCTTGCACATTCTTGTAACTTGAAATCATCTATACCTATATTTTAACAAAAAAATATTTTCTTGAGGTAAAGTCTTTTTTTTTTCTTTTTTTTTTTATATATTAGAAAGATGGTTTTATTAGTCATTTGAGAGCTTCTCTTTTCTTTTTCTTTTTGTTGGAGTATGGCTACGAAATTCTAAATTGTTGTAGAATTGTAGACTAGTAATATAGTAGGGGACCCATATTGTTCAGTAAACGATCATTTGTTGCACCTGATAAGATTGAGGGACAAGTGGACAACCATTGTCCATTGGAGGCTTTTAAGTCTATAGCGGTTGGAAGGACACGGCAAGAGATTTTTGATGTTAGAAGGCAAACTTGTTAAGGACTCGTAGGATGAGCTGGATAATTAGAAAAATTAACTCGAAATATGTTGTTCCTAAGATACATAAGAATATATGGGGTATAGTAGTATTTTAAACTTCTTAAACTCAATATTATAGAATTTGAATAGTCAATTCTAAGTTAAGCCTTAAGAGTGCTAATTTGAAACCTTGTGTGTACAACTCGCTTAAGTTCTTATAGGGTTCCAAATCCAATTAGCTCCATTCGTAAAATTTATTGTCATAGAAAAGAGATTTAAGATTTAAAGTTCAAATCTCTTCTATACTATAAATTAATTGGTGTCTAGTCTGATAATAAAGAATAATCATCATGAAACGAATACTATTGTGTGTGTATATATATAGTGTCTAGTCTGATAATAAAGAATAATCATCATGAAACGAATACTATTGTGTGTGTATATATATGTATATGTGTGTGTGTGTGTGTGTGTGTGGGGGGGGGGGGGGGGGGGCTTGGTAGACCAAAAGCCAGAGAAGCTAATCTAGAAGGTAGGCTCGGCCCAAGGTATAAATAAAGTAGCCCAAATGGAAAGAAGCCATCCAAGCTTGCGACTGTGGAGATCCGGGCTGACTACCTCTTTCAAGGTTCATAACCGAGGTAGTAGTAAGAGCTCTCTCCCCGGGGTTGCAAGGGAACCTCGAGTAGTGTCTCTATCCCTCAACTGGGATCTCTTACTCTCCAAATAGATCCCAAGGGACACGACAGAGAAAATGCAAAACCCAATAAAATAGTCACCACCGCATTAATAGAACCCCTCACCAAATGTCAGTCACATTCAATGCTAAATGACTAGCTTGAATAGTAGAAGCACCCCCATAAGTCCTTCTTCATTATCACTACGTGACAAAGCAAATGGTTGATGGGACAAGTATCCTCCAAATCTAGTTGGAAGCTAGATAGCTAGAGGATAAAGGGAAGGGGACAAGTGGCTGTAAAAGGAGTAGGGAAACAATAGAGAGGGGTTCAGAAAATTAGAGAGAGAAAGTTTAGGCAAGAACAAGAGAGAGAAAGATAAGCTAGAGATATTGTTTTCTGAGGATTCAGTATTCATCCTTTGAATCTTTCTCATGTACTTCGAGAACTCTGTTTCTTCATATATGAAAGTTTAATTCATCTCACATCTACTTTAACTTACTGCTTGATATTCCCATTGTGGATTCTTTCCTATCTTTTAGAAATTGGTTGTGTAGATTCTAGAGTAAGTTGATTTTTGACTCCCACAAAAATATATGTATGTATGTATGTATGTATGTGTGTGTATATTTAAATAATCTTATATACATAATACATCATAGAAGACAATGTATTCTAATATAGAAAAACTAATTTGACAATTGACATGCCTTTTAAGTTTAGGAATGGTTAACGGCGCAAAAAGTCCCTTGGGGTAGTTTAAGAGAGTAAATCATAAAAACCACTCAAAGAAATGAAGAAATGACAAAAATACAAAAAGAAGAAAAAAAAAAATCCTCCTGACTCTATGTGCTATCCATTTTGTATTATTGACTTGTGAAGTTAAGAATTTTCTAATTTGATCTCTCCATTTTAATTCTATAAATTATAATTAACAGAAATGTTACATCATGGTGTACAAATGGCCACTTTATTAAAATATAATAAACACAAAATCCATGGCTATTTTTAGTCACTTATAGTTAATGGAATTGAGATAAAGGTTTCAATTTGATCAATAATACCAAATTAGTAGCACAGAAGATGAGTTTACCATTAGATTTGGATCCAGTGCAATAGTTAGGGCACCATGCAATTGTGGGAGGAAAAAGTTGAGAAGGTAAATGGTAAAAAAGTTAAAAGTTAAAAATTTTGATCCAAGTGTTGAGATTAAAAATAAGTTTTATAACTTTCAATTTTAACCGCCAAAAGTGCTATTGCATATTGCAATAGCCCTAACTTACAATTTACCCATACAATAAGGAGCCTTTTTGCACTTTACCTAAGAATCAAGTTAAATAAGATTTGAAAATCATTAATAATACACATGGATGGTTTTATAAATCACCAAGTAATAGGCTAGAAAAAATAATTTTAAATTGGTTTGAAGCCAAAACTTTGTCCTCTTCAGTCCTCTAGTGATGTTGTTGAGTTTAGGGCTCTTCACCATGGCCTTGAGATTCTAGTTGGATCAAATTTTTGGTCTGCAGTAGTTTATTTAATGGAGCCACTCCGGCTACTTCTTTATCTGTGATCACAAACAATTAATGAAAGGTCCACTGATTTGTAAAGCACAGCATGGTCAGAAATGGTCAAACTGTTGCGTAGGCTGGTTGGATGTAGTCCATGGTGATGGACCCAATAATATCAGCCCATTATAAAGAGTGCTCATGTCATATTATGGGACTCGTTAAAAATGCTGACCTCATTTAGCCTTACAGATTTGATATTGGTGGGCTGGAAGAAGACTCGCTAAAGAAGATTAGGGGATGGACTGTCAATTGTGCTGTTCCAATACTGATCATTTTAAATCCCAAGTTCACATAAATTCATAGTATTTTTTTTTTTTTTTTGGGTGCAAAAAGAAATTTTATTTAAAAGAAAACAAATTACAAGATCACACGTCCAGCTATAAGCACTCTTCTATGAGTGCCTAATTAAAAACTGTCCTTAATATTCTGCTCATATAAAAATAGGACAAATTTTATAAAAAAAAATTTTGTCTTCTTGTGAACTTCCTCTTTTTGCTAGTCTGTCTGCTATCACATTAGTCTCAGGTTAAAAATGAAGAAGATGGACAGTCCACTCTCATCCGATAAAGTTCCTACAATCATCAATTAAAGAAACATGATATGGTGCATATGGATTTTGTTAGCCACTGTATAAACAAAGAAGAATAAAGATTCAAAATAACAAATTTAAAGCCCAAATTCCAAGTTGACATTAATCCATATCTAACTGCTTCCAACCAGGCTACATTATTTGTTGTGATGCCAAGATTCAAAGAGAAACCTTTAATCCATTGGCCAGTATAGGAACGGATAACCGCCCCATCTCTAGCCCTGCAAGATTTCCAAAAGAACTACCATCCGTGTTTAAAATTATAGAGCCTAAATTCATACTAAAATGGGTCACAATAGAGTATATATGATATATGGGCAGAACCCAAACTTAAGTTTGAGACCTTGATACTTGTATATCCCAAGGCTTGGGCTGAATTTTTTGGGCGACTTAAGTAAAAACAGTTAGTTCTGTACAAAAGAAAACGTGGGGAATTGCATTCCCGCTCCGTTTGTTCCAATAAAAAATCTTTGTGAAGATAGTTTTCCACATTTTTTTATATTAAGTAATGACAAGCCAAGAATGTATTGACCCTTTATGATGAATTAGTTGATTAATTAGCTAAGTTTATCAATTAATCAAATTAATATGCAAGATGCGTGGTAGTACAAACAAACCATCAATTAAACTAAGTATGCAGCGGAAAATAAATTAACACGGTGATTTGTTTACGAATGGGGAAAACCTACATTGCAAAAACCCCACCGGGTGATTTTAAGGTCACTACTTCCGAGAATCCACTATTATCAAAACAAGCAGTTTCAAGTAAAGGAATCTCAGTACCTTATACCAACCTACAGTTAAACCCTAACTCCTATACCCAATTGGACTTGTTCTGTAGTGACAATCTCTCATTTTCAATGTACGACTCCCAATACGTGACTAACAAATTGCGCGGATCCCAGTACGTGACTTAATCACCAACTTGAGAAGGATGTTGGTTGCAAAGTTCTTCAATTCATTCAGACGATGAAGATCATGAAGTTGCTTGGTCACAAAATCCTATAATGTACAAACACAGCAGCTTCTTCAAAAGAAAGATGAACTAGGGCAAATTTTGTCTCCAGTCATAATTTGCATGAACAAAACTTTGCTTCACACTCGCGCAACATTTGACGGCCCTTAAAATAATCCTTATATATGTTTAGAGTTGTGAGAAAAGAAAGCTCAAACATACATTCACGGATTGGATGAAAATCAAAACTGAAAATCTGAACTTCATAAATCTCAACAGATACCTTAGCTGTCTAGCAGCTATCGAGCCACGGGCAAAAACAGCTATTTTAAATCTCAATAGATACTAGCTGTCGAGTTTTAATGATCAGCATTTCTTCACTTGATTCTTGGACAGACTTGCATGGCTTTAACACTTGAGCTTGAAACCTTGTTTCTTGAAGCATTAAACACATCCTAGATCTACCCAATTACAAGTAAAGTGTGTTTTGTCAAAAGATTAGTCAAAGGAATAGCCAACTACACAAAATAGTGACATATATACCTAACAATGACTCACATATGTCCTAACAAGTAATATTAGGGGAGGGTGAGAAAAGGTCAAAGGAAAACTATATTTTAAATTGCCTTAGTTTAGCATAAGATAGCGTTGTTCTCCACTAAATTTTTTTGGAAAACAACTCTATCTCATGCGATGCTAAATAAGGAAAACAACTCTATATCACATGAAACTAAATAAGGGATGTCAAAAACTAGTTTTCAACTCATTTTAAGGCCACTACCAAACATATCATGCTCTATTTGTTTCAACATTAAAATTTTATGGAAAATAAATTATTTTCAAAAATATATTTTTTAGAAAATTATCTCATTTTTTTTTTATTCTTTTAACTTCTCTTATTTATCTTGGCATGAGACATAGTTGTTTTCCACTTAAAAATTTTGGAAACAACTCTATCTCATACAATGCCAAATAAGGAAAATAACTCTATATCACATGAAGCTAAATAAAGGAAGTTAAGAACTAGTTTTCTTGCTTATTTTAAGGATCACTACCAAACATAGGAAAATGAAATTGTTTTAAAGAAAATAATTTTTGGAAAATAATTCATTTTTCAGAAAATGTTAAAATCAATTGAAACAAACAGTTAATAAGATGGAAAGTCGTTATTAGAGCAACATCACTTTTGCATAGACCAACAATTAACACCACTTTTTTATGCATTCATTACAATAGACTAAGTTACAGAAGTTGTGTCACTGTATTAATTTATTGATTCTTGAATAAACAATCCCAATTCTTCAAATTTGTGTGTGAATGGTGCTACGCATGTGCGTAACACACATGACATCATTTCTTTTTTCATCAGTTATTGTTTTAGTTTACACAATATATTGACCATGTTAAGGAAGCAATCACAAATCACACAACCTCCTTCCTTTTTTATTTTAAATATATTCATTTTCATAATTGTAAGGACTTTTAAAGTCTAATATAAAAAATTTACCTAAAAGTTTATCAAATGTGGTTAAAAATATATAATAATTAATAATTAATAGACCAGGCAATTATCCTTGTCCAGAGAGCCAACTTGGATGAGGATAGAACGCTATAAAGACAGGTACTTAATGCCTAGACGGTTACATATCAAGGATGAGACCATTGGGGCCTCCATTAAGGCCAAATTAAATAGGCCTAAGAAGTTACCAAATGAGCCTTCAAGTCACCATATAAGAAGGACAACGGCTAGTAAGAAGAGCCTATTTATAGGACCTACCAAATCCCAGACAAGGTACATACATGCCAATCATTTTTCACTCTCATTACTGAATTCTCTCTATTTCCTGAGCTCCATTTGCTGACTTTATCATCAGAGACTCTGTGGCCCGTACCACACTGGTGACCACCTGAGAGGATCCCCCTTTTTCACTAACCCTGCAGGAGCTTGGACGAACTTGTATTGGACGTCTTCTGGATGAACCCAACTACTGACGATCTTTGCATCATCGATTTGGCGTCGTCTGTAGGGATGAGGTATTCAGAATTTCGTTTGAAATCACAGTCTCGATTGGTTCCGACATCCAGTTGGAGTCCAATACCCCCACAAGATTTTGCAGCATTTGCTTTGCAAATTCAGACAATTACAGCTAGCGTGGAAAAACTCACTAAGCAAATCAGGAGATGAGGCTACAACTACAACAAGAAGAAAATCGTTCACCCACGAGGGTTGGGACTAATAGGAATAACAACAAAGATAGCCACAAGAGAGATGACTACCGACGACTGAATTCTTCGGATGAAGCGAATTCAAGCCTTCTTAGAGGTATGAGGAAGGAAATGGACGAGCTGAGAAATGCGATGAGGGAGAAAATGGACTGAAATTTGGACAGGATGGTCAGGACGACGGACTCGCCCTTCACTGCCAAAGTCCTGGAATGTCCCATGCTCCCGAAGTTTCGTCTGCCATAGCTCAAATCATTTGATGGTTTGAAGGACCCGTTGGACCACATCACTACCTTCAAAACAACTTTGAGTCTACAGTAACCCCCAAACGAGATATTGTGCCGCTTTTTTCCTACCACCCTCAAGGGAGCAGCGTGAGTGTGGTTCAATAAACTAGCAACATCGTCCATTGACAACTTCGAGCAACTGGGAAATTCTTTCATGCACCATTTCATTGGTAGGCAACGTCAGAAGAGACTAGCGGACCATCTGCTCATTATCAGGTAAGGAGAGAGGGAGCCCCTAAGGTCATACGTGAAGCGTTTTACTAGAAAAGTCCTAGGAGTTGACCAAGTGGATGACAAGGTACAATTAACCACCTTTAAAGCAAGTTTAAAATCTAGGGAGTTCGTAGTTACCCTCACAAAGAGTCCCCAGAAGACAATGGCCGAGATGCTGCTAGAAGCCCAAAAGTACATGAATGTAGAAGACGCCCTAGCTGCAATAGGGGAAGAAAGCAAGCCTAAAGAGAAGGAAAGTGTCAGGGAAGACCAAAGGGGACGCAAGAGGGAAAGGAATGATCGATAGACCAACTTTGATGGAAATATGCGAAGAGACGACAAAATTCTGCAGACAGTAAAGTTCACTCTTTTAGCGATGCCTGTCGACAAAATTTAGCGCAAATTAAGGACAATCATCACCTCAAGTCGCCAAAACCACTCCATTCCTCACCCAATATACGAGACAAGAGGAAATATTGCCGTTTCCATAAAGACCACGGCCATTACACCGAGGATTGCAGAGACTTTAAGGAGCAGATAGAAGAATTGATCCGGAAAGGCAAGTAGCAAAAGTTCATAAAAAAGGGCAAGTCTAGCCGATCTAGGGACGATTACAAAGAGAAATATGAAAACCCACCTATAGAAGAAGACAAGTCATACAACCGTCCGCAGAGTGCGAACGGAGAGATAAAGACAATTGCTAGAGGACCATCCACTGGTGGATCTCTCAAATCCCTCAAGAAGTCCCAACAAAGACTCGTGAACAACATTCACGAAATGCATCCTTTGAAGCAAAGAAGACAAACGAATATGGACATCCTATTCTCGGAGGAAGATGATAGAGGTGTGAAGCAACCACATGACGACCCCCTGGTCATTATGCTTATGATCAAGGGATTCAACACCAGACAAATTCTCGTCGACAATGGTAACTTCATTGACATTAATTACCTCCCAGCTTTCTAGCAGCTGAAGGTGGATCCCAAGAGGTTGCAACCCTTCAAATCTCCCCTCGTTAGTTTCAACGAGGACCAGGTGTACCTCAGAGGAATAGTGACATTGACGGTCACAGCAGGATCCTATCCCCTGCAAATCACCAAATAGCTTGACTTCCTAGTGGTGGATTACCCATCATCATACAACATGATCATCGAAAGACCCACGCTCAACCATTGGAAAGAAGCAACATCTACATACTGCTTGAAGGTAAAATTCCCAACTGAACACGGAATAGGCGAAGTCAAAGGAAACCAGGTGTTAGCCAGAGAATGCTACCAAGCTGTTTTAGCCACGAAGGAGAACCACACTTGGATAATTGAGGAGGAAGAGAAAGAAAAGGTAGAAGCCCTAGAAACAATGGAATTGGTAGATGGAGAACCAACAAAGACGGCGAAAATAAGGATGAACTTGAATGATCTAATGAAGAAAGAACTAGTGTAGTTTCTTAAGGAGAACCTGGACATTTTCAAATGGAGTCACGAAGACATGCCCGGTATAGCGACAAAGGTTATTCAGCATCATCTAAATGTTGATCTAGAAAAGAAACTCATCCAATAAAGACTACAAGTCTTCGCCCATGAACGTAACAGGGCAATCATGCACGAGGTAGACAAGCTGTTTGCAGCTAGCTTCATCTGAGAGGTGGCAAGTGCCCCAAAGCCAGAGCTCAGAAGCAAATGAAGTGGCAAGGCAAGCATCGTCAGATGAAGGAACGGGTTCGCCCGATTTGAAAGTAGAAGTGCAAAAGCATCCAAGTATTGAAGAAATCCACACCTTCGTGATCTAAAACTAGAATGGTTGGATGAATCCAATCCTCTCTTTCCTACGAGATGGACGACTTCCAATAGGTGCTGACGAAGCAAGGAAGGTCATGAAGCGAGCGGCTAGATTCACAATCTTAAATGACACTCTGTATAAAAGGGGCTTTTCCATGCCCTACCTTAGGTGCGTCAAGGAAGACGAAGCAAAATACATCCTAGAGGAGGTCCACGAAGGAATCTGCAGAGACCATATAGGCCTGAGGTCCCTGGTCAACAAAATTACCAGAATAGGCAACTACTGGCCCACCATGCAGAAGGATGCAAAGGAATATGTAGAGAAATGTGATAAATGCTAGAGGTTCGAGAACGTTCAATGTTTTCTCAGAGAAAAGAGGACGGCCATAATCTTCCCATGGCCCTTTGCTCAATGGGGGATTGACATCATAAACCCACTACCCCAAGGTAAAATGCAGGTAAAATTTCTGTTAGTTGTAATAGATTATTTCACTAAATATGTAGAAGCAGAAGCTTTGTCAATGATCACAGAAGCGAAGATCTGGAGCTTTGTGTGGAAAAAATATAATCTGCAGGTTCGACATACCTAGGATGATCATATCAAATAATTTTCTTCAGTTTGATAGCCAGGAATTCAAGAGCTTTTGTTCAAAACTTGGAATCAAGAACCAGTTTTCTTCACCAAGACATCCACAAGCCAATGGTTAGACAGAAGTGACGAATCGAACGTTACTAAAGATCATCAAAGTTCGCTTGGAGGGGGCAAGGGGTACTTGGCTAAAAGAGTTACCAAATGTCTTGTGGGCCTACACAACCACAGCCAGAACCCTAACCGGAGAAACACCATTCAGGCTCACTTATGGCATTGAATCAGTAATACCAGTTGAAGTATTAATCACCAACATAAGAAGAGAATTATTTCAAGGAGGCAGTAATGACAACTAGCTGAAGGTCAACCTGGACTACTTGGATGAGACGAGAGGAAGCATCCAAAAGAATGACTAAGTACCAGCAAAAGATAACCGAATACTACAACAGAAGAGTAAAGCTCAGAAGACAAAACATAGGAGATCTCGTCTTACGCAGAATCACACCAGCAACAAAGGACTCAACAAAAGGAAAGCTCGGACCAACTTAGGAAGGACCTTACAAGATCATCCACTACTCAAGACAAGGAAGCTACCACTTGGAATCGATGAACGGGAAGAGACTGCCACAATCATGGAACATGGAGCATTTGAAGAGGTATCATCGTTAAAGACAAACCATTGTTGTAATCATAAAAGAAATCCTTTATTGAAGGAAATAAAGCAATAAAAGTATTATTTAGCAAATATTCTCGAAAGTTGTATACAAACAAACTGTGGACGATCTTATTGTCAAGATTGTAAATCACTGACGAAGCCAAGTGATAAAATTCCTTAAACGGAAGTAAATCACCTAAAAATGGCTAAGTGATAAGATTCCTTAAATGGATGTAAATCATTGACGAAGCCAAGTGATAAGATTCCTTAAATGGATGTCAATCACTGACGAAACCAAGTGATAAGATTCCTTAAACAGATGTAAATCACCTAAAAATGGCTAAGAGACTAGATTCCTTAAATGGATGTAAATCATTGACGAAGCCAAGTGATAAGATTTCTTAAATGGATGTAAATCATTAAAAATGGCCAAATGATAAGATTCCTTAAATGGATGTAAATCTTAAAAATAAGTAAGTGATAAAATTCCCTAAACAGATGTGAATCGCTGGCAATGCTAAAGACTCCTTAAAGGGACACAAGCCACCTAAAATGACTAAGTGGTAAGATTCCCTAGACCGGAAAATCACTGATGACACCAAGCGAAACATAAGCCGCCAAAGAAGATAAACAAACGAACAAGTGATGCAACCTCATGTGAAGACAAAAATCGTCCAAACGAGGTAAAAAGATTGCCACCTCACGGCAAAATGCAAGAAAAAAAGAAGTTCATGCAATAGGAAATGACAACTATCGAAGGTAAAGAAAGCAAAACACATAATATATATACATATGTAAAAGGTGCAATTGTTCAGAAGTTACCAACTAAAGCCCAAAAACATACTAGGCACCACCACAAAAAAAGAAAATAATAATAACAGGAGCAAATAAAAAAAAAAAAAAAAAGCTTCAGGTCGTGGCCTCGTCCCACCAATAGCATCAACAGAAGCGTCCTCAGGTTCAAGATCATTGCTTTCTAGAGTGTTCTCTTCGAGAGTAGCAGTAGCTTAGGCAGCCTCGTCAGCCGCCATCTCCTTGTCCACCTCCTCGAAATCTAATTCCTCCAAGTTGACTCTAAAGGGGTGCTTTACCATGTACCGTCTGAGGAGCTCAAAGCCTTTATAGTACCAACTGAAAAGCACAGTGTTGTACTCTTCGGTTAGTTGGAAAGCCTGAACAGCCTTGGCAGTCACGGATTTAACCTTTTGGTTCGCAACTTGGAGCTATTCGTCCTTTTGCAACATTAGCTGCTTCTCGACCCTGAGCTCTTTAGCCAACGCCTTGGCCTTTTCCTTAGCTGTGTTGGCATCATCCATAGTAGTAATGAGGTCTCCCCTTAGCTTTGCGGTCTCTGCCTCCAAAGCCTCTACTTTAGACCCAGCCATCACGGCTTTCTCCTCCTGGCCAAGGTACTCAGCAGATATGTGGATCGCCTCTCCTAGAGCCTGAAAGCCATAAGGGGGAAGAGTTATAAAACAACTAGAACCATCCCAGACTGTAAGTTATGTGAAATGAAAAGAGGTTTACCTGGTTGAGCTTGTGGACATGGCAGCTCACGAGCTCATGAGAAGGAACTCCAGAAAGCGCCTTCAGATCTTTAGCAGTGTTAGCCGAATGGGCCCTCGCCAAGGCAATCCTAGCATCGTCCTAGACATTAGATGCCTAGGAGCCCACTTTCTCCTTTTCCTTCGCCAGAGTCCTCTGCCTCTTTAGACGAGGAGTGAGCTCTTCCAATGAGGTCGTAGGAAAGGTCGTCCTCATGACTTCAAGGACGGAGGTAACTAGGATGATCGAGGTCTCCTTCTCAACGACCCAAACCACTTTCTTTCCCAGACTAGAAAAAGGCTTGTTCTTCTTGGCCTTCATCCTAGCGTACATCTCTTGATTGAACTTGGTCGTCATCTCTGCATGACAGAAAGGAAATACATTAAAAAATTGGGGGGGGAGGGGGGAACTCAAAGCAAAACTCACATTTCTCTTCGATATTGATAGTATGCAGGATGAAGGGGAAGGCTCCAGACCAAGGACACGACAAGCCAAAGTCTGGGGATCCACAAGGTCGTCTAAGTCGTCGATCGTCTTCACGTATTAGTGGCCGCCTGGACGCACTCCTTTTCTCTACTCTTGAGCCTAGAGCACTCCTTAACTGCAAATGCATAATCAAAGGTCAGTGATGAAAAATTGAAAGGAGAAAGAACTATCAAAAATTAAGCAAAGGACGACGCACCTAGCCTCGTGGACCTCCACCAATGAAGCAATCTAGGAACCTCACCCTAGAAGTTGTTAGAAAGGGTTTCCCATCCATCCCCAGACATAAAGAAGTATCTGGACTTCCAATATTGGAAAGATGAAGGAAGATCCATGATAATCCTAGCCTTCCTGACCCAGGGCACAAGCTCGTAGTACCCGTACTCCTTGGACTCCTTCAAACAATATAGGTGAACAAACTCGTCCAACTTGATCATGTCACCTTTAGTGATGATCATCCAATCTCCATATAGCTAATCACTATCCTCCACGAGTTTGGCATAAGTTGCCCCGAAGCGATGTTGAAGTGGTTCAAAAGTTCCATGGTAAGTGGATAGATGGGGAACCTAAGGCCACACTAGAAAGCATCCTCGTAGAAGCACACTTCCCCAAGCGAGAAATGATAGGCTTTTTCCCCTTCTCGAGGAAGACGAATCCTTACTTCCTTGGGGAATTGGAATCTGTCTCTAAACCTAAAGAAGGCGTCAGCACCTAGGGGACACTCTTCCCTAAGGGCAGAAAGGGTCTAATCTCCTTTCGTCTAGATGACGAAGGGCCAAACGTAGCAGTATCTCCCTCTGCTTTAATGGGGTCATCGCTAGACAAGAACCCCGTCTCAAGCTCACTAGACCTCACTTTAGACACTACCTCCCTCACACCCACCATTTCCTTAAACCAATTGAGAGACTAATGCAGCAAAGGGTATATTAGCCACCACCAAACCTAAACTGCTACCACTAAGTACGAAACCTTCAATTAGGGGGCAATGGGTGCTAAAGGAACCTAGAGATGCCCCTAAATAAGCAAAGAAAAATGAAATAAAAAGATAGAGTTGCCTAACCTCGAAGCTATCAACCAAGGAAATCAAAAGAAAAGGTTTGGATTTCTATCCCAAAACCAAAAAGGAAAGGTAGATATAAAGGAAAAAAGAAAAAGGGAAGAAACTGTACCTCCAAAAAACCAAGCTTAGAAGAAAAAAGGTTGATGAGATTCAAAAAAGCTTGAAGAGGAAAATGCAAAGCAACAATGGCGAGAGAGAGAAGAAAAGTAAAGAAAGAGAAGAGAAGCTAAGTGGTTTATAAAGCTAGGCTTAGGAAACTGAAAATCAACAGGAAAGCCAAAAGCCCCTTGAAGAAAATGTTGCAATCCACCACACAGAGCGCCACGTGGCCACGACACGTATGGCGCCGCCACTCCGCATTAAATACGGACACAACAGATATCTCAAGAGTCACATCTAGCATATGACCTTTCATATTCTCGAGATCGTTATCACAATTAAGGATGAACTCAGAATAGGGGGGCAACTGATAGACTAGGCAATTATCCTCCTCTAGAAAGCTAGCCTAGACGAGGATAGAATGCCATAAAGACGGGTACTTAATGCCCCGACAGTTATATATCAGGGGTGAGACCGTTAGGGCCTCCATTAAAGCCAAATTAAATAGGTCTAAGACATTACCAAATGAGCCTTCAAGTCACCATTTAAGAAGGACAACAGCTAGTAAGAAAAGCCTATTTATAGGACCTACCAAATCCCAAACAAGGTACATACATGCTGATCATTTTGTACTCTCATCACTGAATTCTCTCTATTTTCCTGAGCATCATTTGCTGACTTTATCATCGGAGACTCTGTGACCGGCACCATATCAGTGACCACCTGAGAGGACCCCCATTTTTCACTAACGCTACAGTAGCTTGGTTGAACTTGTATTGGAAGTCTTCTGGACGGATCCAACTACTGATGATCTCAGCATCATCAGTAATATTAATTAATTAATTTTCGTGTTCCCATCATATCTTGTCTTAATTTTTATAGAATTCTTTTATTTTCATATCCCGTGCCCTATAGTGTTAATATCCCATTCATGCAAAAAAGGTTATCTCTCTAAATTTTTTCTCTCTTCTTGATTAAGAGCACTTTACTCTCCCCTGAGAGCTTCTCCGTTGTTTCTTCCCAAATTCCTTCCACTCTTCTTCAATCTGATCCAAATCTCCAATTCAATCATTTCTCTGCTTACCTTTTCACCTTCCCCTACTTTTCCTCCCTTTTGTCTTGCAAAGCCTTAGCACACAGCCTATATTTTTGCCTCACCCAATATCTCCACAACGCTTGCTATTCATACCCTTAATCTATTCTTTTCCCTTAATCTAGCCATTCAATCTTTTCTTTGATTTGTGTTTACTTTCCCCCCTAACCCGTTTCTCTATATAATCTTTTGATTTCACCCAATTGATAATTATTGCAATAAAAAAACCTAAAAACCCCTTTTTCAGTGATAGTTCTTCATAACCCAATCCCTAAAATACGTTTTGTGTTTCTGTAAGCTCGTGTATTCAACTTTCATCATCATCTTTGGTGCTCTGCTATTGGCCTAGAGTGGTTATGATTATCCTCTGCAGTCTAAACCCAATTTTATAGATTCTACTCACTTAATTTTTTCCCCTTCTTAAACAACTTTCAAACCCACGCCCACTCTAGGTGAGATTAGCCCCTTAATTATTACTTTCTAAACTCCCAAAACCCAAAGATAGCTATATTTGGGGATCTTAAACATCCATTTTGATAGCTAATCAGAGTGGGTATAGTGTCTCCTCCTCTACGCATGCATTTCCACGATCATCCCAGCTCCTCAACCCAGCTATTTAACTCTTACCCCTATGTTCAGGCAAACTCTACTATCCCACCATTAAATCAACCAATGAAATTTTGAAAAATAATTCCACCACCCCATTATATAGACGATCTTCACCCTACAAAATTTTTCAAAACTTCACCGATCTCTAAACATCTTGAAAAACATCATACTTCGGCTTACAAATATTTAGATAAAACTTTCGAACCCCTTACACATAACTCACCCCATATACAACCCCAAAAATTTATCTCCTACACTAGTCATCTCATCCAAGCAAAGGAAAAACTCTGCACCCTTGCCCATCACCAATCCAACCACCCCTACTCTAAACCCATAGAACCAAGTTAGAACAACAGAGAAATAGGATGGTGCAATAGCAGCAATTTAGAAGCTTGGCAAGATGATGAAGATATGGGTGATACACAAAACCACAACAATGATGACATCCTTACCAATACCATCTTTCGTAGGAGACATGTTAATCAACTAGACAGTGTTTCTCTTGAAAGGATTAGAGTGTTATGGAGGCATTGCTTGGTGGGATATCTTTTTAACAGAAGACTTTTCTCTGTAAGAAGAATGCAGTCCATTCTAAACTCTGCTTGGAGGCTTAAAGGTAGCATTCAAATAGTAGGGAGGTAAGAGAGTTACTATATCATCCACTTTGAATATCCAACAAACCAAGAATATATTTTCCGTGAGGGACCTTGGTGTGTTGATGGTGCTTTGCTTGTAGTGGAACAGTGGACTCCCAATCTGGCTCTAAATCGAATCCAGTTAACTTTCTTTACTGCTCAGGTTCAAGTGCACAATCTACCATTGGAGTATCATGACACTAATTTGGCACACTTTATGGGTGATTTAATTGTAAAATATGTCTCTATGGACTGGCAGCCCACTTTCCCTCGAAACATCTGTTTCTAAGATTGCAAGTGAGGATCAATCCATGGCTCCCTCTAGTTGCTGGATTCATTCTAAAACGTGATGATGGTCAATATATGTGGATAGAGTGTCGTTATGAACGCATCTTCAAAATCTGCAAAAAGTGTGGGTTGATTGGGCATTCTCAAAGCCAATGTCACATGGATATTGCAGATGTGGAAGAACTACTTCGAGATCAAGCCTTCCGAACACGATCTCGCTACCTTATTGAGTTTGCCCTGGATATCACAGAAGTCTTGTACACTGATGACATTAAAGCCTTCAGATGCCATCCTAGCAGAAGAACAACTCAAGTCAGATATGAAGCTGAGTCACAGTCCAGCCCAACAAACCTCTCTAACAATCAACAACCTAGTGCTCCTCGACCTCCAAACAACCAACACCAAACCAACCGTCACCAACAACCTAGCAATCAACCACACCTAAACAACAACCAACCTCATCTAGGTGAATACAGCAGGAAACATTCTCAAAGCTAGAGGACAACTCTTAGGCACTTAAGAGGCTAAAAGCAGCGATGTTAATATATTACTTGAAGGTAAAGTTTCCAACAGCCCACGAAGTAGGAGAAATTAGAGGATACCAAGTTCTGGAAAAAGAATGCTACCAAGCTGCCTTAGCATCTAGGGAGAACCACACATGGGTGATCAATGAACCAAAGCCCATCCCCGAACTGTCAGAAACACCACAAGAAGTTGAGGTCATCCTAGGAGATTTGTCAAAGGCATTCAAGATAGGATCAGCACTCCCAATTCTAGAGAAAGAGAAGATGATTTCCCTCTTATGGGGAAATCAAAATGTTTTCACCTGGAAACACGAGGATATGCCTGGAATTGATAGGAAGATCATACAGCATCGTCTCAATGTCAACCCAGAGTGTAAACCTGTACAGCAGAAGCAAAGAATATTTGCTCCAGAGTGCAACAAAGCAGTAACTGAAGAAGTAGAGAAGCTACTGGAAGCTAGTTTCATCAGGGAAGTTTTCTACTCGGATTAGCTAGCAAACATGGTAATGGTAGAAGAGAGCAATGGCAAATGGAGGATGTGCATTAATTTCACAGACCTAAACAAAGCTTGCCCAAAGGATAGCTTCCCTTTGCCAAGGATTGATCAACTGGTAGATTCAACTGCTGGACACAAGCTCTTAAGTTTCATGGATGCATTTTCTGGATACAACTAGATTATTATGGATGAAGAAGATCAAGAGAAGAGCTCATTCATCACCAACCAAGGTTTGTACTGCTATAAAGTTATGCACTTTGGATTAAAGAATGTAGGAGCCTTATACCAAAGATTGGTGAACCGTATATTCTCTCACCAAATTGGAAGGAATGTGGAAGTATATGTAGATGTTATGCTAGTAAAAAGCAAGGATGAAGCTAACCACTTAGACGATCTAATAGAAACCTTAAGCACACTACGTAAGTACAATATGAAATTAAACCCTGCAAAGTGTGTTTTTGCTCTCGCTTCAAGAAAGTTCTTGGGGTTCATGCTGTCCCAACGAGGTATAGAAGCAAATCCAGACAAGGTAAAGGTTATACTCGAGGTCAAATTACCAAAAATAGTGCACGAGGTTTAGAGCTTGATAAAAAATGTCACGGCCCTAAACAGATTCGTCTCTAGGGCAATAGACAAGTGCATGCCATTCTTCAAGGTATTGAAAAAGGCCTTTTAGTGGACTCACAAATGTGAAAAAGCCCTTGCAAATTAAAAGAGTACTTGATGAAGCTGCCATTGCTAAGTCCCTCGATGATGGGAGAGAAGCTGTACCTCTACTTAGCAGTGTCTAAAACTGCAGTGAGTTCAGCACTAATCAGAGAAGAAGAAAATGTCCAGAAGCCAGTCTACTTTACCAGCCAGGCATTCCAAGGAGCAGAGGCAAATTACCCAAGGATGGAATAGATAGCTTTTACATTGCTGGTCGCTTCTAGGAAACTCCGTCCTTACTTCCAAGCACACTCCATTGTCGTCATGACAGACTAGCTAATAAGAAAAACGATGAACAAGATAGATGCAGCAGGACGACTCATTCAATAGGCAATTGAACTAGGCCAATTTGACATCGAATATCGGCCTCGAGTAGCAATTAAAGCTCAAGTGCTAGCAGACTTCATTACAAAATTCACTTACCCCTATAAGGAAGAAGAACCCTCCCCCCCCCCCCCATGGAAACATGGACGGTCCAAACAGATGGGTCTGCCACGAAGAAAGTGGGAGGAATAAGAATAGTGCACATATCTCTAGAAGGAGAAATATTGAAATATGCAGTTAGATTGCAATTCTCAGCGAAGAATAACGAGGCAGAATACTAAGCACTACTAACAGGGCTAAGTCTAGCAAAAGCTATAGGAGCAAAGAATCTTATCGTCCAAGCTAATTCTCAGCTAATAATTGGACAAGTGAAGGGGGATTATGAAGCCAAAGAAGAAAAAATGCAAAAGTACTTGAAGATCATCCAACGACTCTCACAGCATTTTAACAGCCTAGACTTTGTGCAAATCCCTTAGGCCAAAAACGCAAAAACTGACTTCCTAGCAAGATTGGCCTCGTCAGATGACTACAATGTGACCTCTGAACTATGTATAGAGATAAGGGGGTAACCAAGCACAGAAGGTGAGCAAATTATAAAGATAAAAGAATAAGACAAGTGGATGAATCCCATCGTCCGATACTTGAAAGAAGGATGGCTCTCAGAAGATAAGACAGAAGCAAGGAAGATACAGATCAGAGCAGTCCACTTCATCATTATTAACGATGTGTTTATAGACGAGGGTATTTACTCCCATATCTAAAATGCGCTAGCTTAGAAGAAGCAGATGATGTGCTCCGCAAGATACACAAGAGAATTTGTGGAAATCATGCTAGGGCAAGATCTTTAGCAGGAAAGGCGCCCAAAGCAGGATACTACTGGCCGACCTTACAAAAGGACGCACAGGACATCATCAGGGCATGTGATAAATGTGAACGCTTCGCAAATGTCCAAACGAGACTAGGAGAGATGATGACACCCATATCCTCGCCATGGCCCTTAGCCCAATGAGGGATTGACATTATGGTCCCATTCCCTTTAGTGAAGAAGCCATTCAGATTTCTGATCGTCGTAATTGATTACTTCACAAAATGGGTAGAAGTAAAACCAGTGGCAATGATAACAGAGGCCAAAGTCGCAAACTTTGTATGGAAGCACATCATCCGAAGGTTTAGAGTCCCATGTGTCATAATATCAGACAATGGAAAGCAATTTGACAATCCCAAGTTTTGAAAATTTTGCCAAGACTTAGGAGTCAAGAACCACTATTCTTCTCCAAGATACCCTTAGGCCAACAATCAGACAGAAGTGACGAACAGAAGCTTGCTCAAAATTATCAAAACACGGCTTGAGTGGGCAAAGGGGGCATGGCTTGAAGAACAACCAAATGTCCTTTGGGCATATAGGATGACCACAAGAGTTCCAACAGGAGAAACACCATTCAAAATGACATTTGGAACTAAGTCCGTCATACCAGTGGAAGTAGGACTAATGAGCTTCCGAGTCAAAACTTATGAAGACTAAAAGAACCAGTAAGAGCTTAACAGCAACTTGGACTTAATTGATGAAGTTAGAGAAGAAGCTATGAAGTGAATGGCCAAACACAAGGAAGCAATGGCCAGATACTACAACAGAAAGGTTAAGGTAAGAAGGTTCAACAGAGGATACCTCATCCTTATGAAGGTATTGCAGGCAACAAAGGATTCATCCCAAGGACAATTGGGACCAGCCTAGGAAGGCCTCTACAAAGTAATCCGTCACTCCAAGAAAGGCTCCTACTACCTGAAGTCTTTAGACGGCCAAGAATTTCCTTGACCATAGAACATAGAACACTTGAATAAATACTACCAGTAAGGAATACTATACATTTCAAGTTGCCTAGTCTTCATATCAAGTATGTACGACTGTTATTACTTTTGTCATTCATATATCAATAATACTTGAAAGCATAATTTATGTGTATTTATCAATGACTATCCATGAATTATTTGTCAATAAAAATATGTGCAACGCTTAGGAGTTATCCTTGGGAGACGCCCCAAGAATCTCCATCACTAAAATTTCAAATCAAAGGCTATTTATACACAGCCAACAGCGTCATAGCCACCAAAGTCTCTAATACACGACTACCAAAGTTGACTAAATCAAAAGTTGTTTAAACACAACTAATATGACCATCATTCAAGCATGAACAAAAAAAATGGTTAACCTAAAGACGCTCCAATACCACGACTCTAAGTCACAAGTACAACGTGGCATCGTCATTCAAACATGACTCAATAAAAAGCTATTCAAACACAGCTAAAAATGATAAGTTGTTCAAATTCAACTAATATGGCCATCATTCAAGCATGAACAAAAAAAATGGTTAACCTAAAGACGCTCCAATACCACGACTCTAAGTCACGAGTACAACGCGGCATCATCATTCAAACATGACTCAATAAAAAGCTATTCAAACACAGCTAAAAATGATAAGTTGTTCAATCACAACTAACATCGTCATTCAAATATGACTCAATAAAAAATCAAACATGACTCAATAAAAAGCAGTTCAAACACAGCTAAAAATGATAAGTTGTTCAAACATAACTACAATCGTCATTCAAACATGACTTAACAAAAAGCTGTTCAAACACAGTTAAAAATGATAAGTTGTTCAAACACAACTAAAATTGTCATTCAAACATGACCCAATAAAAAGCTGTTCAAACACAGCTAAAAATAACGAGTTGTTCCAACATAACAAACATTGTCATTCAAACACGACTCAAATAAGCTAGTCAAACGCAAATAAATAAAAAAATTTGTTCAAACACAACTAACATCGTCATTCAAATACGACTCAGCAAGAAAAACTATTTAAACACAATTCAACAGCATCGTCATTCAAATATGATATAGTAAGAAAAGTTGTTCAAACACAAGCTAAACGTAAAAAGTTGTTTAAACGCAACTAATATCATCATAAAAGGTTGTCCAAATACAACCAAGCGTGAAAAGTTGTTTAAAGCATGAAGAAATTCATCATCTGAACAAAGCAAAGATGTGCTTCTAAAATTTTTTTCATGTCAGCAATTCATAAATTTACTTGTCATTGTCAAAAAGAAAATCTATGCCCAAAACATACGGGCCCAAAGAGATTGTTTAGTTAAAATGCTCAAAACAATGAACTCATAAAAAGATATTGTTTTCATCTTACAAAAAAAAAAGGGGTAAATTACTGTTCATCCAGAACAGGATTTGCAGGAGTTATAGGCGCGACCTCTTCAGTCACCTCAGCTATAGTTGTGACTTCTTCCATTACATTCTCCGTCGTAGCCTCAGAAGGACGATCAGACAGGAACTCCTTCTCAACATCACCAATAACAAGACCAAAAAGGTCCAAGTCAGGGTGATGCTTTGCCATCCATTTCCTGAGAAGATCAAAGCCTTCCACATAATATCCGCACAACTTTTCTGAGTACTCGTCAGAGTCCTTGAACTCCTGCACTGCCGTGGCCCCAGCTTTTTGCAACTTCAACTCCAGATCACCAATTTGCTTGTCCTTTAGCTTGCAAAAGTCCTTCTCCACTTGTAGGCTCTTCTCCAAGGCTACCACACATTCTTTATCGTTTTTAGCTTCGACGGTAAAAACAGTAACCTTGATCTTAAGCGTCTCATTCTCAGCAGAAAGGGATTTGATCATAGGCTCAGACGTGGCCACCCTCTTCTCCAAATCCAAAAGTTTCCCAGAAACAAACATGGACTCCCCCAAAGCCTACAAGAAATCTCTCTTAGCAAAAGCAAAGTAAAGAAACAGGAAAGAGAAAAGACAACCTACATTATCAACGTATACCTGCACAAGTTTCTGAATGTGAGACGACATCACTTCGTTGGACAACTTCACCATCAAAGGATTCGGGTCGTCCATAGAGAGCGCTTCATAAGCCTTCAGAGCAGCAGCATCAGCATCATCCCAGAAAGAAGGAAGAAAAGACTTGCCACCAACCTTATTCTTCTTCTTAGTCTCCTCCCCAGCAGAGGCAATTACCTCCAGAGACGAGGTGGGAGAGGCAAGACGCTTAGCAGGTGAATGGGCAGAAGGAGAAGTTATCACAGGGTCATCCCTGGAAACATCGCCCACTTTTGAACGCTTCTGTGAAAGAAGGCCACTGACGAGGCCATCCTTTGCTTTCTTCTCTTGAGCTTTTTCATTCCTGAAAGGAAGGAGAAACTACATAAAATAAAATAAAAACAGAAAGAAGAAGGAAAGAAAAAGAAGATGGAACACTCACTCTTCTTCACAACTTCAAGATTTCTCTGAACCTTACTTGACGGTTCTAGACCTAGGAAAGAAGGAATAGCGATTGGGGAGAGACAAGCTCGTCAAAGTCCTTGACGGTCTCCAAATATTCCTTTACCTTTTCAGCTCGATGTTGATACCTCTTCTTCAAACGAGGGCATTGAGGAACTGCAAAAAATAAGTATATGGTATATTACAATCGTCACTCACAAAGAGAAAATAAATAACAGAAAGAACAGACGAGAAAGACGCACCAGACACAAGGATTCCCCAACTACGAAAAAACTTGGGGGCATCGTCCAGGTCCTCACCAGGGTTGAACTCCCAACCATTGCCAAAAACAAAAAAGAAATTTGGTTTCCAATTTCGGAGAGATGATGGATAATCAAGTATTAGCCTAGAAGCCCTATCCCACAGCTTAAATTCATAGTAGCCAGGGTCCTTTGATTTTCTCAGGCAATAAAAATGAAGGAACTCGTCCTTCTTGATGACATCACCGTCATTGGCGGACATCCACACCACCATACAAGAAATGACGATCCGCCAAGAATTAGGCACTAACTGTGCTGGAGCAAGATGTAAATATGCAAAAAGTTCCCTAACAAAAGGATGAACGGGAAGACGAAGACCACTAGTAAAGTCTGCCTCGTAGAAACAAACTTCGTTAGCATAAGAGTGACAAGCCTTATCTTCGCCACTCGGAATCCTAATCCTCACTGAATCAGGAAACTAGAACCTATCCCTAATCCACTTCTCATCTTTTCCCGTGAAGGAACACGAGATGTTCCAAGCTTTATAAGGGGTGGAAGGGGAAGTACCTTAGAAATCACACGGTCATTAGCCGAGGATAACCCCTTCTCTAACTCACTAGACCTAACCTCAAACATCTTCAGTGACCTAGCTACCCTAGCAGAATGGAAAACCAGAGGGAATAAAGAAGAAAGGACAAAATTATGTGGACAGTCCTCCCCCACGAAGAGGCTGACCCACTTGAGACACTCTCTCTCTATAGCCTCAAGCAAACAACCTAGGTGGGCAAAAAGAAAGGCTACTAAAGGACAATAAACCCTAACAGAAGAATGATCTACCATGGAAGAACAGAAAAAGAAATAGGAGCACAAAGAACTTACCAGGGAATGTAGAATAGAAAAGGGAAGCTTAAAGAAGAAACAAACCCTAAAATGAAAACTAAACAATGAAAGATTACAAAAGAAAGGAAACAGGAGGGAAAAATGAAAAATAAAAGGCTAAAACATGCGCGGGAAAACTGAGAAAAATCTGCACGTCAAACGCATCTTGACTGTACACGTGGCACTCAACTGGTCAAACATCAACTCGCCATAAATGCCCAGTACACTGAATACGAAGCGTTAGACAAATGCGTTCTCATCTCATCTAAATAGACGAAAATTCAAACAAGGGGGCAACTGATGAGTCAGAAATTTATGGTCTTCACTAAGCTGAAACCGTCACTAACCAAAAGACGATGTTACGCATTTATTACGCTCATTGATGACAAAGTGTAACGGATGGAGCAACGATCAGAGAATGAGTTATGAACTCCAGAAAAAGATTTTGTAACACACTAGCCGTTGGGCATAAATACAGCAATTCATTGCCCATTAATAAGGCATACAACTATAAAAGAAAGAGAAACAGAAGTGAAAGGTCCACACAAATACTCTACGAAAAACCACTTTCCAAGTTGTTTCTCTCTAAAATCTCTCTCCCTTACTGACTTAAGCATTGGAGGTAGTTTGGCTAACGTCACACCAGCATCTTACTCTTCCACCAAGTTAATTTTGCAGGTTTTCCTCTAACAGAGACGACTCCAATTACAACTTCGTCCATCCTCTATGACGAGAAGCTCAAGTACTGATTTTTTGCACCATCATCATCATCATCACCATATATATATATATATATATATATATAGTGAATACCCACAATTGCCCGTTTGTGGAAATGAATGCGGTTTTCCCACAAACAGTTTTTAGTAAGAGTAATGCTACAGACATAAACTATATATAATGAATACTCACAATTGCCCGTTTGTGGAAATGAATGCGGTTTTCCCACAAACGATTTTTAGTAAGAGTAATGCTACAGACATAAACTATTTTAAAACATTTTTACAAATTACTAATATGGCTTTAGCATTTTCCAAATAGTTATTATAAGTTAAGATGTGATGTTAGTGATGGACCAATATTAGAACTAGTAAGAATTTGACACTTCAGCAATTTGTAAAAATATTGTAAAATAATTTATATTTGTAGCATTACTCTTTTAGAAAATTGGACAAGGAAATCATATGTCCTTCTAATAATTAACCATTTATTACATTTACATGGCACTTATCTGTACCAAGAAACAAGGTTGCGTATTAGTTTTGTCTTCTGGTTTGCTACGTTGGATTTGCCAAAGGGAATTAATGATGCCAATTCACTCCACTTTCATTCAGTGCCCTATAGATTTAAATATCTATCCTAAGCCAAGGAAATTGGGATGGATATGTTCCATCTATCTTTGTTGGTTTAGTAGGTTCAACATTATATTCTTGAGCTATAGATCCTCTATACCAATAATCATGAGCGTCAAATTAAATTAGGACATGATAGACAGAGATTACTTATATATATATATATATATATATATATATATATATATATATATATTATGCACATTAATTAATGAATTGGAGCATCAATATGAGGCCCCCTAGCTAGGCCCCTAGCAATATATATAGCATTGTAAGCATCTCCAAAAAGGTTTGATGAGAGGATCGGAGGAAGTGGATAAAGATGACATATATATATATATATATATATATATATATATATATATATTAAGTGGCCTCTTTTCGAACATACTAAGAAGCAACAACAATAACACTAGCATAGCAACCCTCAAAGTTTGACAAGTGCACTAATTGAGCAGATAAGTTTGAAGCAGATAAGTTCGAAGAGAAAGAAGCAACTGGAACAAAGGAATACCCAATCAGAGAAGTCCAAAGAATCCAAATTCCCTAAAATCTTCACAAGTGCTTTAGGAAGGGCCTACCTATTGAGCTCTTTCCTTTGAGAAATGTGGCTCCCCGTTACTCATGGACGCATTATAAAGTTGATAGCTTTAAAGTATCCATCCATCCATCCAATTAAGAAAGCATGTAGAAGACAACATAATGCTTGCAAAGAAAAACACAAAGAAGACAGATTGTACACTTCTTGGAGGAGCACTCGTGGAGGATTTGAACAATCAGAGAGAGAGAGGGGACCTACAACTACAACTACAAGCTACAAGCCTATACAGTATCGAAAATATATGTTTGTCTAGCAAAGATCACATCCATTGGTGCTAGTGGTGGACCCAACTGTGATTTACGGGGTGGGGTGAGAGGGCTTTTTTTTCCCACGTGTATACTTTGGTATTGGTTAGTGGAGCATATGTGATATATATATATATATTGGTGTGTACGTGTCTTTTCTAGTAATAATGGGGGTCTAATCATTAATTAGGAAAAGTGAGGTCGTTGGAAGTAAGTAGGTAAAAAAAAAGCTAGGGCCACAAAGCAAGAAAGGAAAGGAAAAGAGGATAATAGCGACAGTTTGGGCTTCGTGAGCCATTTATGAGTAGTGTTTTGTGAGATGATTAATTATGCTATGTGCTATTGGGGATTCTGTTTCATGTTTATTAGTGCTTTTGTTTTTTTTATGCCAATGTGATATAAGCAAGCGCCCAACAGGCGCGTTCTTGTCCCTTGTATGCATTTCCAAACTTGAAAAAATAATGTCTGAGAGAGAGAGAGAGGATAATTTGAAAGGGCATCACATACCTTTTTTTTTTTAGGGGAATGAAAAAAAAAAATCAATAAGTGCGTCTTTTGTTTTCTTTTAATTTTATTTTTATAGAGTATTTTCAAATTATTATTATCTTTGTACTAATAAATACTTATGTTACGTTTGATAGAATGAGAAGAAAAGAGGAAGTGATTGAAATATACTAAAATTTTAAAAGTATATTCTAGTTTTCTTTCATTGTCTAATCCTTCACTTTCCCCTCATCTCCCTTTATCCAAACATAGGACCAGAATTTCACATGCTATTTTTGTCCAACATACCTAATCAAACTAACCAAATCCAAAATTAAGTATAGTGATTTCTTTAGTATTCTAGCAATAAAATCCATTCATGTATTTTAGTGTTTTTTTATGCCAATTGCAAGATGATATAAACAAGCACCCGACAAGCGTGTTCTGCTCCCTTAAATGCATTTCCAAACATGAAAATAATGTTTTAGAGAGAGAGAGAGAGAGAGAGAGAGAGAGAGAGAGAGAGAGAGAGAGAGTATTACTTAATTATAAGAATGAAGAAATCAACAAGTTTTTTTTTTTTTTTTTAATTAGAGGAATGAAGAAATCAATAAGTTTTTTTTTTTTCATAAAAAGTTTTATAGGGTATTGCCAAATCATTAATGGTCAATACTTATGTTACATTTGGATCAGAGGGAGATTGAAGGAAGGGAGAGGAAAAGGTGGTCGAAAAGTGAGGGAAAGGGTATTGCCAAATCATTAATAGTCAATACTTATGTTACATTTAGATTTTTTTGGTTGCAATGAAAAAGTGAAAAAAATAGAAAACACTTTTATTTGGTTGAAAAGAAAAATGAGAGGATAAAAAATTGTGTTTGTATAAATTTACTCTTATACTGCAATTACATTCTAAAAAAATTAATAATTTATAAGAAAAAAAAACATAATATTTAAGGGTGGGGGGAGCTGAATGTTAAAATTGAGAGAGAGAGAGAGAGAGAGAGAGAGAGAGAGAGAGAGAGAGAGAGAGAGAGAGAAGAAACTAAGGTGGTAGAAGGAGAGGGGTAAACTGGTCAATTCCCGTCTAAGCTTCTTTTCCTCCCCAATTTGGAAAGAAAACAAAACACTCTAAAATAGTGAATTCTAGAAGAACACATCTGAACCCCACCAAAATGACCCCTCAAACCAAATAAGGGTACTATTCAAAATCACCCATATTTTTTCCTCCGCTTTTCTATCCCAAAAATCACACAAACCAAAAAGGGCTTAAATAGTTAAAAAGTTAAAAGTATATTATAGTTATCTTTCATCCTCCACCCCTTCACTCTCCCCTCAATTCCCTCCATCCAATCATTGGACTAGGGTTTCACATATTATTTGTCCAACATACCTGATCAAACTAATAGAATTCAAAATTAAGGGCAGCAAGAACTTATTTTAATTCTAATTAAGCTAGCATAGTGGTTTCTTTATTATCCTAGCTAAAAAAAATAAAAATAAGAAATTATGGATTGAATAGAAACTTATACCTTGATATTTTGAATCCTAGAATCCCATTGACGATATATTTTGCTGAATAAATTGTAGCATCATGCGCTTTGTTTTCCACGCGCTTATTTGCAGGTTATGATAATATTGTGATTGAAAGTTTAAAAAATGTACTTAATATAAGAAAGCGAGGCAAGTATTTAGTGGGGTTTCACTTTCACTATCGAATCTAAGTGTCTAAAAGGAGGATGGACCACCTCAACTCATACAGCTTACAAGAAACAAATCACAGTTTAAATAATGTAAAATCAAGAAGTTCAGTGGGAACAGAAAGGGACTTCTTTCCTTCCATAAAGCTCATGAAATTAAACAAACACTAGACTCCTTAAAATTAATTAATTAATTTAATCCTCTTCACTAATTAATCAATATTTTTTTTAGCTACCATGCACCATACGGTGTACACGCAGTCCCGCCGACACAATCTAGACTCTTCACTTAGGTAAAGTACGGGCATCTTTCTACGGCCACCATGTTATGATTGGTTGATATTAGAATATTCTTTCTCGTTAGTCCACGATTAGATTAATTCAAAGATATTTATGGTACACATCAGAATAAGCTTGATAGATACGGATACGTGTACATGTATAGAAAGAAAGGACACCATTAAAATTTTATACATGGATTAATCAAATATGTTAATTAATTGGCTAACAAATCAGGTTCGGCCAACAACACACAGTCTTAGGCGTGCATTATGGCGTGAGGCTGAGGTTATCCTAACGTGGATAGAGACTTTTAATTCTCTGGTTAACAATAGCAAAAGCTAGAGACAAAATGCACATACTATTTTTAATCACCTTTGTCTTAATATTATTGTCGAAGTCGAGGTTGACGCTGATGATAGAGAACATTCCCAATTCCCATTCCCATTCCATCCATATAAATTGAATGATGATCATAACGAAAGTTCAAGGAAAAGTTAGTCTTTTTTGCTTTGCTAAACCATATATATTATACTATATATCAATATTGTCGCATGTTTTTTTTTTTATAGGCCTCTGAGCTCTCTCATTCTTATCTTTATATATACAATACAAAAACCCACCCTCTTTCTGTTGCATGCTATATATATGTATATAAATAAATATATATACATCTTTGGTGCGTGCTTATGAGTGTGTGTGAAAGTGTATTGGATTAGAATGGGATTTGAGCAGCTTATAATTCGAAGCTATGAAGGGCAATCCGATAGAACTCAAGTGGAAGATCTGGAGCGAAGATGCGAGGTAGGGCCAGGAGAACGCGTTTTTCTCTTCACGGATACTATGGGTGACCCCATATGTAGAATTCGAAACAGTCCGATGTATAAGATGCTGGTACAGCTTTCTTTTCATTTTCGTTCTTCTCATCTCTCTTTAATCTTATAGTTTTCTTCGCGCCCTTAATTATTGCCTATATGGCTATATATCAATATAGCATGTATTGATGTCTAATCGAAAGAACTGCTTATTGATGATATGTTAGGTGGCTGAGTTAGACAAGGAACTTGTTGGTGTCATTCAAGGCTCTATTAAGGTTGTCAGAGTTCATATGCATCCTAAGGACCTAGCCAGAGTGGGCTATATCCTAGGCCTAAGGGTTGCACCTCTTCATAGAAGAAAAGGGATTGGGTCCAGTCTAGTGCGTCGGCTAGAGGAGTGGTTCATTGCCAACGATGTTGACTATGCTTACATGGCCACCGAGAAAGATAACGAGGCCTCAGTGAAGCTCTTTGTGAACAAGTTCGGCTACATCAGGTTCAGAACTCCGGCTATACTAGTTAACCCAGTTAACATCAATCGCTCTTTTCACATTTCATCCAACGTTCAGATAGTAAAGCTGAAGAGAGAACAAGCCGAATTCCTCTATCGAAAATTCATGTCTTCCATAGAGTTTTTTCCCCATGACATAGACGACATACTAGAGAATCATCTAAGCTTGGGAACATGGGTGGCTTTTCCTAGAGGTGAGTCATTTGGATCAGATGGGGGGCAAGTTCCGAGTAGTTGGGCCATGCTAAGTGTATGGAACAGTGGGGAGCTATTCAAGCTCAGGCTAGGGAAAGCACCTCTATCTTGCTTAATATACACGAAAAGCTCAAGATTGATAGATAAATATTTCCCATGCTTGAAACTCCCTTCCCTACCAGATTTTTTCCATCCATTTGGATTCTATTTCATGTATGGGGTGCACCAGGAGGGCCCATTGTCGGGAAAGCTAGTGAGGAGTTTGTGCCAATTTGTCCACAACATGGCTAAAAATAAGTCTAAGGACTGTAAAGTTATTGTAACAGAAGTTGGGGGTAAGGACACGCTGCTGAGACATCACATCCCACACTGGAAATTGCTCTCGTGCCCAGAAGATTTGTGGTGTATTAAGGCCTTGAAAAGCGAAGAGAGAAACAGCCTCCAAGAATTGACAAAAACCCCACCAACACGAGCTCTTTTTGTAGACCCCAGAGAGGTATGAACCAAAAATATCTTGGACCTCTCTTTGTCTGAGAACCAAGCCCCACCTCATGTATTGTTTGTTAAGTCCTTCCATCTCTCCTGGTGGGGACTTTTCTCTTGTTCCTTTCACATCGGTGACACAAGATCTCTAAAGATTTCCTTAAATAGATGGCACCTTGGTTATCCTTGTTCACAACTAGATTTTTCGCCTCATGATTCAGACTATTCAATAAAGCCCAGTGGTCCTAATTTTGTCATATCCCCACAGGTAAAAAGTTTTAGCTGGACCCTCAACTCCTTTGTCCACTCCTATCGAGACGAACTCCCCTAACATGCCATAACAGCAGATTGACAACTGAGAAATCTGTTCAAATGAAACAAAGGAAACATGATACATGTATGAATTGAGTACACGTCTCTATATATATAGGGGAATTAGACCACTTAATTAATGTATTCCAACAAAAAAGCTTAGTACTACTACTTGGAACTTTGTCATCTTTCTCTTATCTTCATTGTTATATTCCTGCATTTTTCGCCAGCCAAATGCGGAATCCTACATTATCCATAGCCCTAGTTTATGTGGGAAAAAAAAAAAGCATTGGTTAGGGTTTGTAGTCACTGGTCAAGGTCGTAACTAGCATTAGATAAAGTTGCATGTGTTAGGTGCACATTCTCTTTTGCCAAAGAAATAAACCTCTTTATATATATATATATATATATATATATATATATATATAGTCATGGAGTGCCAAAAAGATTGTGATCAATCGCATATGTACCAAAAAAAGAACCTAATTGTGCCCTGTTTGTAAAAGATGATTAGCATGATGACAAGGGCAACAATATTGGTGGTGAGTGGTGACACTGATTTTGATCCTAATTTTAATTGGCTAGATGATAAATTGGAATAAGGCCAATCACAGAGCTATCATCAAACAGCAATGTGCTGTGAGTGGAGGCAATCAGTGCAAGCAAGCAGGTGTTTTTACTTAAGGGCCTCAATGATATGACAATGCCGGTATACTTGCATTTTTATTTTTTGTTGGTTAAAATATTTTCTTGATTTGTTGTTTAACATGCACATTATCCCACCAAACTAGTAGAAAATTATCAAAGCTAGACAAAGTTTAGCTACAATGGAGGTATATTTTGACAAATTCACTATTGAATTACATTTTTTTTCTTATATCCTCCATGTTTATAAAATTTTTAGAAAATTAAATATCAATAATTATGTCATTAATAAATTATTTAAATTGAAAGTTTTTGTAATTTAAAATTATGCATAAAATATAATCTTATAAATTATACAGTAAATAATTTCTGATTTACACAAAATTTGACACGTGTATTAAGAGTGTAATTAATATGCAATCTAATAGTTAGATTTTCAAAATTTGTAGTAATGCTAATAATATTGAGTAAGGTTATAGTTTTAGGCTACAACTAATTTTGTAGCTAAACTTTATCAATTAATGTTAAGATAAAACTTATTTATGTTGGGAACTTACACAAATTCTCAAATTTGTGAGATACAAAAAGAAAAAGGATAAATATAATACACACAAAGCATTTATACAACACAAAAAATTATGTAGTTCGGTAATTCGCCTATATTCACAAAATTGTAGTGATTTTACTATTTTCAGAAAAATTATTCAAAGTGCAGCAGTACAATTTTCTCTCCCAAACAATACACAAAACCCTAATATGAAGCAACGATGTTTATATCCTACACAGCGGATTCATAATGGGCTAAAAAAAAGGGCCAAAAAATTTTCACCTAGGTCTCCGTTTCATAGACTAAATCTTAGAAAATCTCTTATTAAAAACTTCAACACTTTTATATAAAATCAAATCATAATCCAGATCAAACATAAATTAGTCTCCACATAACCTAACAAATTATAGTCCTTAGGTAGTTCATTATGTTCCTCAATCATACATGGTTATATTGAATTTAATTGTCATTAAAAAGATAAAATTGTTTATACTTTATTAGTCAAAACAACATATATTTGAATTTAATTGAAGAACTTAATATATTGCACATAAAGAATTGTATTAATTTTTACCCGTAATATTGCATTAACTTATTATTTGGGCACAGGAACGCCTCTTCTAAACCTTAGTAGATGATTTAACTAATTCATTTCTGGTAAAATGATATTTGACATTGAACAATACATAATCTATTTTAAATTTATGGAAGCCATACCAACAAACGCCTTTTTACAAATATATATATATATATATATATATATATATCCAAATATAAATTAAGTTCTCACTTATATAAATCAGATCATTGTCTGATTGCTTGAAATTTTAACCCCTAGGCCATAATATTTTTATAAACGCAGGCTGAAATCCCCAAGAATAAATCAAATATAGATGGAAACCATTTACACAGTCAAACTATTCAATTTACTTTTTGATGATAAAGAACCCCAAAAATTATCATGAAGAAAATTTTGAGCTAATTAATATCATAATTATATAGTGTCCATTATTACATGCTCTCACAGCATGGTTGATCGTGTGATATTCATCAACACCAATAAAAATGAATTATTTAATACAAAAATATGATATAAGTTTAAGTACGTCACGAAAAAAGTTTATATAAAATGACTTATTTTTATTAGTATAGAATACCATATAAGTAATTGTATTCCAAAAAGTTCCTAATAATGATTATTCTTTTAGTATGACTGAGGTATAGAGCAAATCTAATTGCTGTACTATTTAATTCTAAGTTGTAAAAGAATTGACTAAAAGACCATGTTTTATGAAGCAAATAGGATCTTTCGATTCACTTCCCTCCCCATCGGATCAAGACTTACTTATCACCAAAAGCCAGCTGTTGGACTACTTTTTTGCAATGAGCTCTAGCGTACGACCTATCTTAATCTTTCCAACAGGTAGGTAATTATGTGAAAGTTTGAAAATGGGTATGCTAAGCGAATTGGAAATTTGCATCCTCCTATGTAGTTTTCTTTGAAAATCGGTGTAATTATCTGAGAGCTATGAAAAATATATGACTTAGGGGCTAAACAACTATTAAATTCCTGCCAATTAATCATATTAATTGATAGTATATAGTAAACAGTAGATTTTATGGCCGAAAAGAGTTCACGTATCAATAGGACAATTGATGGTAAATTGTTGTTTTTATGGTCGAGAAGAGCTCCCGTATCACTACCCTACAGCACATGTAAGACAAAAGGCATAAGACTTTTATGTAGTAGTACAAATAAAAGATGTGACTTAATGAGATAGGTGCAGTGCACTATTTATAGTTACACACGAAATTAATAAGAGTCGGATATACTTGAATAGTTGTTGTGAATCTTTTGCATGTAATGAGCAATTTATTAAAAAAGAAAAGAGAGAAACCGAAGAAAAGAAACCATAGGCTTCCCAAACGAACAAGGTTCCTAGGCTAAAACTAGTTCGACAGTAGTACTCACAATTTTGAACTTGCACATTTGTAAAACAATGATATATTATATTATGTATGACATTATCAAAAGAATAATGTAGCCGGAGCCAAGTTGGTGGAGAACAAGATATGTGTGATCGTAGTCACGTGAATTTGAACATCACACCGATAATAAATTAAGACCCTATATATAATTGCTTATACACATATATCAGCCAGCTTGTCTGGTTTGTAAATTTTTGTCTGCTTTTAATAAAAGTTCAAACCCTAGGCGATGGTCCTAAACAAAATGCAATCATGAAACTCGCAAGCCACAAGAATAAACTCATGTGGGTGTTTGGCCAAAAAGAAAAGTTATACGTGGAGACAACTCCAAGGGTATTCCCTGCTACAATTTCACAGAAGGTTCGAGCAAAAGATGTATATTATGTGGTTAGGGCATTTGAGCAAAACATCCTCGTGGACCACTTCGTACAAAATGAATTCCAGAATACTACCAATTTAATCTCGATCTTCCCGAGGAAATGAGAATCCGAGAGGCAGATAAGTCAAATAATGAAATGGTGACCTTAATTGGAATTTTGGAATCTTGCAGCTTCATTCCTACATATATGTATCTTTCTAAATTGACAAACGTCCACTACTGGCTGCGATGTCAAATTGCTTAAGAGTTTATGGTCTAAAAGGGGTCTAATATATATCACTGCCATACCTCTCTGTCTAC
Source organism: Lithocarpus polystachyus (assembly GCA_033629205.1). NCBI lineage: Eukaryota > Viridiplantae > Streptophyta > Magnoliopsida > Fagales > Fagaceae > Lithocarpus > Lithocarpus polystachyus. Next base: position 44,298,321 of record CM066162.1, on the reverse strand, counting down.
GTTACGCAAATTGGATTATAAGTTTTGAACTTCTTGTTGACATCATTGAGTAAGAATTAATTCATTGTGACGAAATTTCCTGAAATTAGTTGTTGCCTATTTAACTGAGTGATGCAAAAATGTTGATATGGTTTAGAATAATCATGAAGTAATCTAAAGAATAATTTGGCAAAAGAAAAATAAAGCAATAATATAAAGAAGAGTGTAGTCGGATCAATTTTAAGAGAGATGATACAATAGTTATCAGGCCAGCCCTCCTCTCTTTAGGCCCAAATGAACTTAGTTGGGCCAGGCAGATATCACTGGACTCTTCTTCTTCATTGATAAAATTAGAACTAGGATCTATCCTTTTCCTACCTCAATTATCATTTCTGGGTACCCTTCTAAAACCAACCGAAAACAAACCGTCAATTACCGCGAGTCCAATCTACTTTTCTAAGGCTTTCGAGTTGGCCCTGTTTGTGAGGATATAGATCTGACCCAATCTGGACTTTTGCTGAATTGATGAGGTGGACACAATCTGTCGTAGTCATGCCTTATAATCAATCAGTCACGAGCTTGGGCCTGACTGACTCAACAATTTGTAATGTTCTCAGGGATTCATCATGGGCTGAACCACATCTTTCATTCGATCAAGCTGCAATTGAAAGGAAATCAAATCATGAGATTTTAATTGATAGAATGGCAGTTTGACATCTTCACAAACTATTTCTCTTTTTTGAGCCAAATCTAGACATGGCAAAACCGGCAAAAATTCGCTGACACGACCCGAACCCGCCTAATTTGGCCCTGCCCAAACCTGCCCATTTTAGCCTGAATTAAATATAGGCCAACTTGTGGCCCACCCATTTTTGTGGGCCAACTCAACCCAACCCACGGCCCGCCCGTTTTTTAACTTTTTTTTTTTATCTAAAAAATATTTAAAAACTACATGCCAAGGTATGTTAGATTATTCATAGGTGCATAAAATTATCATAAAAAGCACAATAAACTTGTGTGATGTGCCCCCTATTTATTAAAAAAAATAAAGAGTTAAATGAAAGGAAAAAAAAAAATACAAATGGAAAGCTAAAGCCTAAAGCATCTATTGTCTAGTGTTTACACAAATTACACTACTATGTAAATAGCACTAACTACTAAACTACTAAACTCTATTTCTAGTTGTAACATTCATTAACTAAGACTACTAACTACTAAGAAACTAAGTTCTACTTCAAAAACTACTAAAAGTTGGTTATATGGATTTAAAGGTATTTTAATTTATTAATAGAGTCATAGAAATTATACATTTTTAACTCTTTACTGATAAGGTTTGATTTGATTTCATTATACACTTAAGTTATATTAAAATATTGTAATTGAAATGAAAATACTAATGAAATTGGCCAATTTGAGCTACAATTCGCAAGTATGAATATTTGTAGTATTGAATCTACTACAAATGTTAAGTAGATCGAGATATAATTCTTATAAAATATTTACTTGTTCTTCTTTACTTAAATTGTTATGTTTACTTTTAAAGGATTTTATTTATTCATTTAGTTTATCTTTCTTGTAAGGACACAAAAATTAGGAGCCCAAACCACCTAGAATAGTGAAGCCTGTACCACCCAACTAGGCCCAAACAGATAAATATTTGTTTAAAGAGTGGATAAAATAAGTCGAGCTCAAGTCTGAAGATTCAAACAGGAAGGGATTGAACAAAAGTTAAAAACAAGTATATTGATAGTTCTTTACAAACTCACCCGAGGACGATGTTCTTATGCAAGGATACACACTATTCTTACTCTCTTTCTTCTTATTGTTCTTGTTCTAATCCCTTTTTCTTGATTTTTTTTCCCGCTTCCCCTTATTTGGAAGTTCTCTCCCTTTATTTACTCATATGCTTTTGCATCCTAACCCTCCATCTGCAATCCTCTAGGTCCTCCTTAGGACACTTGCCTCATTAGACTCCTATTGAAGGTGGTAGAAGGAGTTGCTTAACTGTGAACCTACTGTTCAAAGGTCATTTCCTCATCAATGCAACTGATAAAGCTGTTACCAGCCATTAATGCGGAGGTAGTAGGTGAGCTTTCACAGGAAACTTCTTTCAACTACCTTTGACTCTCTCTCTAAACGCCATTCTCTCCACCCAGATTTCTAGGAGGTATTTTGTCTCATCCCTTCCTCTCCACGGGCAACCCCACTCTTCGAGCTTAAAGTGCTTTCACCCGAGGAATGAACGATAGTCATAGTGGTTTTATCCTTCCTCAGTCCTCAGGCCCCCACAATAGCCCCCCTAAAAAGTTACTATTAGCCTCGAGGTAAAAATGAAGGTTTTAGAAGTGTCACTCCAATTGATACGTGCTCAACGCGTTCCCACGTGGTAACGTCTCTTCATTTGTCTTCAGCACATCCCTAACGCGTCAATATCCACGATTTCGCATTTATTGTGTTAGGCGGCTACTTGTCCCCCCACGTTCTACGGTGCAATGGTGATCCTACGGTCCTCGTTTACCTTGATTTATGAGCAAGAAATTTACCGCTAATTTTTCACCTCTATATAAGGAAAGGTTGTTGCTGATTTTGCTCCATTTATTCATCTTGCAATTTTTTCGTTGAAGCAACAGTCCGAGGAGAGGTTCTTCTATCACTTGTAGGTGCGTCTGGATTTACTTATTATTATACATAGATTCTTTATTACCTACACCATAAATTTCCATGGATAGATTTTCTAGGCTAGTGGATACCCCCGAAGGCTTCGCTGCCTTTAGGGCTTAGTATAGGATACCTAACAGTGTTGAACTCCAACATTGTGAGCTAGGCAAATGGTGTAGGAAAAATACATGTTTGTATCGTATACAAAACATACACAGTGGAAAATTAACAGATTTACTTCATTTGCAATTGATAACATGTATTATGAAAATTTCAAAATTTAAAAACAAGAAAGCGTACTTTGGTGCGGTGAAATTCAAAAAAAAAAAAAAAAACTAAAAGTACTTGAGAACACTTTTACTCTTCACTCCAATTCCACTTAACGCCCAAAATGTGTGGTCTCTCAATCAGTTTCCAATGAGAGAATAAGAGAATGTCCAACACTCACATATAAACCATTTCATGTTCTTATGTGATCTTAATCAAAACCTTATGAAAAGCCTTATAAAATTTTGTATGTTTCTCTCCTTATATATAACTGATTATCTAATTAGGCTAGCCTTTTGGGTCATTCCAATTGGGCTCTAGTATGTAGCTTGGACTGAGACCAAAAAAGGAACAAATAAGACTCTAGCTCTAATGGGCCTTGAGCTTTTCTGTCAACTCTTAACAAGCTCAAAGTTACCATTAATTATATTCAATACCACTATATGAATATAATTGTACTCTAGGCCTTATTAATAAATTATATCCCAAGACTTTATTGTATATGCAACCCCTTCATTAAAATATTCGTAGTAATATAAAGTCATGAATATAGACTGCCACTTTAAAAATTACTACATCTTAATTCTTGAGTACCCGATTTAATCCTTTATATTATTCATCATATATTTATAAAATCTAATTTCATAAATATATACTTTAGTAACTCCTTACTAAAGTGGTTGAATCCAACACTCTGAATAACCAAACCCATTAAACTTTTCTCAAGAGAATATTTTATATCTCCATTAAGAGATTATGAATTACATCTTGAGAATATATATTTCATTAACACTAAATGCGACTACCCAACATACTGAAGTTTTGATCGTAACTTATAGATCTCACCCTGATATATCAAAGCAACCTACACCTTATGATCAAGTCCATTATTCTCTCAGGATTTAGAATTGATGTAAATAGAAATCGTGAGATTTATTATTCATTTGACAGTCGTTAGGAGAATAATAAATCTCACAGCGATTCAGTTCAATATGTCTTAACTCTTAAAACATATCAACATATCAACTAGAAGTCTCCACTTCCATGATCAAGACAAATGCTCTTAGTTGATATGTTATAGTCTTCGTAGATGAAATGCCCAATTTCATCACCGACTACAAACTAAAATTCTAAGTTTACAAAGAAATTGTAATTTATATCTTCTGTGACTTTTCACATAAATCGCATACTATGCATCTCATAGACTAAGATATTATCCCATTAGTGCATTTATAGATAGTCTCATAAAATTAAAAAATTTAATTATTTATGATATGCCAATAAATTAAATTTTAGAGCATAAACGCCAACAAATGGCTGGTCATGAACAGACCTCCTAGTTCAGTAGTAATTCTGATGATCGCCTTCATAGAAGGCAGGATGGAACTTCTCATGGGTAGGGCTACTAGAAATTTCCTTATTAACTATAGGTTGTCCCCTACGCAATGTTTGTCCAACGTTTTTAGGGTCCTTGGTAGTGTAGATATGATAAACTGAAAGATAGGGACCTATCTCACCTGGCATAACGTGAATTAGATGTACAACTCTCAAAAAGGGAAGGATACCAATTACTACGTCAAATGTAGGGTCCCTGCCGTTAGGCTAATTTCTTGTACGCCTGAGTCAAATAAGGGCATAAATGAGGACTTCCTCATCATCTCAGGAGAGTGGCATGAAGGATTGCACTGTCCTACCCAAGATGGGGAACCAGGTAGGGTTCCTACAAACCGTAGATGAGCTTAGGGCTTTTATACTTATTAAAAGAAAGCTTTTATAAGGAATTTTACTAACCTATAATTTGTGTTCTATGTTCATTGGTAAACCAATTTCACACCGCCCCGATCAAGAGTTTAGTGAACTTTCCCAATCTAAACCGAATCCTTAGGTCAAAGATTTTCCTTCACAAAGACGGCCAACTTAAGGCGGTGCATGTAATCCTTGGGTTTGAACCCATTTCCAAATGGCTTCAAAGCCCCAAGCACGTAATCAAAGCTAAGGATCTGAGGCTAGAGTTAATTGACATAGCGGTCCCCGATTTTTTAACAACTCCCCCTCCAACTAGAACTCAGGACGCACAACTACCAGCCCCACTCATAACCAAGTTACTCCACTCCCAGGAGCAACCCACACCTTCTGATGATGAGGCCAAGGAGCGCACTCTCGAACCCACTCAGGAGGTTACAAATAAAGACTTTGAAGTCTTCTATCAGCTAGAGGATCTCGAAGACCCCCTTGTCCCCTCTCATAATCATCTACCACCTGCCCAAGTTAGCACCAGCTAAGAGGCAACCAACATTCCTGAAGGTATGGTGCTGCAGGAGAAAATCCCAGACTTGTTAGCATTGCTCACTGCCCACGCTAGAGGTGCTTCCTTAGCAGTCCCTGTGGTGCCCTGACCACCAACTCCTGCCCCCACGCGTGCGTCCTCTAGTGACACCGCTAACAAGAAAAGATAAAGGGCCAAAGGATCTGAAGTCACTGAAGAGGGAGAAATCATTCACCCGATGCAGCAAAGCACGTAATCAAAGCTAAGGATCTGAGGCTAGAGTTAATTGACATAGCGGTCCCCAATTTTTTAACAACTCCCCCTCCAACTAGAACTCAGGACGCACAACTGCCAGCCCCACTCATAACCAAGTTACTCCACTCCCAGGAGCAACCCACACCTTCTGATGATGAGGCCAAGGAGCGCACTCTCGAACCCACTCAGGAGGTTACAAATAAAGACTTTGAAGTCTTCTATCAGCTAGAGGATCTCGAAGACCCCCTTGTCCCCTCTCATAATCATCTACCACCTGCCCAAGTTAGCACCAGCTAAGAGGCAACCAACATTCCTGAAGGTATGGTGCTGCAGGAGAAAATCCCAGACTTGTTAGCATTGCTCACTGCCCACGCTAGAGATGCTTCCTTAGCAGTCCCTGTGGTGCCCTGACCACCAACTCCTGCCCCCACGCGTGTGTCCTCTAGTGACACCGCTAACAAGAAAAGATACAGGGCCAAAGGATCTGAAGTCACTGAAGAGGGAGAAATCATTCACCCGATGCAGCAACCACCGGTGAAAGAGCCCCAAACAACAAGGGCTCAATAGAAAAAGAGCACCCCCTCTGGGACCTCACAAAGTTCTGAGGGTGGACAACACGCAAAGGCCTCTATATGGAATCCCTCATTCATGCTGAGCTCGGGGAACCCAGTCATGGACGACGCCACCCTCAGGGATCCTTAAAAGGGCAGGTCGGGATTCTATCTGAATGCCTGGAAAAGGCCTTTCTCCATCTCGAAGACATGCACGAGCTTCAGTCTTCGCGGAAGCGTAAGGTTTTTCTATCACTTAACAGAGACCTTGCTAAGGTATATACTCAACCTTTTACCTTTATAAACTTATATAAAACTTGTACAAGTACTTACACTTAATGATCTTGCAGTCTGTGCAAGCAACTTTTGTTGCTGAGTAGTAGGTGGACCACGCCTTAGGCTAGGCCCGTGAAGCCGAGGGCAAGCTAGAGCCAGCTGAGAAGGCCTATGCTGACTCCGAGAAGAGGCTCAAGGACACTCTATTCCACCTAGCTGAGGTAGAAAAATCACACAAAAACGCTGAGTCTGCCTTGGCTAGATATGAGAAATAGGCTGAAGAGTCTAGGGCTGCTCAGAAGAAGGCTGAAACTCATCTGGCCTTAGCTATTGTAAAGACTAAGCAGCTACAGAAATAGTTTGAGGCCAAGGATGCTGAGAAAGTTGAGGCAGAGCAGGCTGCCTATGATGTGGGCATGACTAAAACTGCCTAAAGTCTGAAAGCTCAGCTCAAGGAAGTTGCTCGGGCTTTCTACCTTGAGGTTTAGGGTGAAGCCCTCAATGCTGCTCGAGTTAGTGCTGATTCGGAGCTTTGGGCTGCTAATAAGGTATACTATCTGCCAGCTCTGCGCATTGCTCCTAGCCATACTCAACCCCAAGCTGACCCAAGTTTTGCGTCTGCACTGGCCCAACCTACCACCACTTCAACTGTTACATCCACTGTTAAAAAAGAGCAAGATCAACCAACTCCTGTTCCCGTAATGAATGTGGAATCAAAGGAGGTTACTGAAGCTAGGCAGCTGAAGAGGAAGAAAAAGAAGGAGAAAGAGAAATAGGCCTCGGTGTAACATAGCCATAGAGTATAGGTCAAAAATTATAAGTTAATTTTGTACTCGGGCTAGGTTTAGTTGATGCCCTTACCTTTCTCTGAATGTAATCGGACTTCTGAATTGAATGAATATATTCAACTTTTATTTTGTCTCCTTTCATTTGTCTAAGCCTAACTTGTGTTCCTTCCCTATTTTGGTACTAACTAAAATGTGCCAAATCATCTTTAACTCAATTTATTTCCAATATTGTACCTTACAAGCTTGAATGAATCTTGAGGCAATCGTTGAATTAATACCTAATGCAATCCATAATAATATTCTAACACTTAGTCAAATTTTCAAATAAAACTTAACTTATCTTGGACTTATGGTGCTCAAAGGCCAATCTGCTTAAGTCTTGTGAACTGAGGAGTTGGACAAGACAGTGATTTTATTCAACACTTAGAAACTTTTACCCAAAGGTTAATTTACCAAAGGCTTGTGACCCGAGGAGTCGAACAAAACCGAGGTTCTGTTTAACACTTAGAAACTTTTACCCAAAGGTTAATTTACCCAAGGCTTATGACCCAAGGAGTCGAACAAAACCGAGGTTCTATTTAACACTTAGAAACTTTTACCCGAAGGTTAATTTACCCAAGGCTTGTGACCCAAGGAGTCGAACATGATCGAGGTTCTGATGTTATTCGAACAAGAAATAAGCCCAAATGCCCGCCACTGATGTTATTCGGTATGGGCCTTCCCAATTGGGACCCAGCTTCCCCCAGGTCAGGTTCCTTGATATTCCTACTACCTTTCTCAGAACTAAGTCCCCCGAGGTTAGTGGCCTCAACTTCACTCCTTTGTCATACCTTTGCTTAAGTTTTTGCTGGTAATACGTCATTTTCACCGTAGTAACTTCTCTTCTTTCCTCAACCATTTCCAAGCTAGTCAAGAGCAGGCAATTATTCTCCTCGACACTAAACTGATCAGTTCCTAAGGTTAGGAACCCTAATTCAAAAAAGATTATTGCTTTAGCTCCGTAAGTCATTGAAAAAGGAGTCTCTCAAGTTGATCTTTGAGGTGTAGTGCAATAAGTCCATAATACGTGGGACAATTCATCCACCCACCTTCCTTTTGCCTCATTTAGTCTTTTCTTCAGTCCAGACACTATGGCCTTATTTGTAACCTCGGCCTGCCTGTTCCCTTGTGGATAGGCTGAAGTTGAATATCTATTCCTGATTCTCAATTCTCTAAAGTACTTTTGAAAGGCCTTACTATCAAATTGAAACCCATTGTCCAAGATCAGCATGTGTGCGACCCCAAACCTGGTGATGATGTTTCTCTAAATAAACCTCTTAGCATCCACGTCCCTGATATTGGAAAGAGGTTAAGCCTCCACCCACTTAGTAAAATAATCTATCCCGACGAGGAGCCATCTTTGGTTTCCTGTGGCTTAAGAAAATGGCCTCACAATGTCCAAGCCCCATTGAACAAACAGCCAAGGACTGGAAAGTGGGCTCAAAGACCCTCCTGATTGATGAATATTTAGGGCGTACCTCACTTCTTAACATAAGTCTAAAAAATTTCTACATGCTCGGCCACCAGTATCCTTGGGTGAGGGCTCTATGGGCCAAAGACCTCCCACCTGTATGACTCCCACAAATCCCCTCGTGCAACTCCTCTAACAAGGGCTCCACTTCCTCCGGATGCACGCACAGTAGATATGGTCTCGAGTGAGAACGTTTATACAACTTTTGCTCTTCTGATAACCAGTAACGTGGGGCCTTCCTGCATGTCTTTTCTGCCTCAACCATATCCTCAGGTACCAAGCCTTGCTTTAAGAAAGTAACCAAGGGGTCCATCCAACTTGGCCTAACCTAGAAACTATGCACCCCGACTGAGGGATTCTCCACAAGGCTGGGATTAGCCAAGTCTTCAACAATGACGACCCGAGGCATATTTGACCCTAAATATGTTGCCAGCATAGCTAAAGAATCTGCATGAGAGTTCTGTCCCCTCAGGATTTGCTTTAAACTAAAGCTTTTGAAACAGGTTTGAGCTTGTCTAGCCTTAACAAGTTATCCTTGCATGCGTTCATCTCTAGCTTCAAACTCGCCATTGACTTATCCTACAACCAGTCGCAAATCTGAATACACCTATACAACTTCTCCTCCTAACTAATTAGCCATCGCCATTCTAGCCAACAAAGCTTCATATTCAGCTTTTCAGGGGTTATCAACATAATTCCTACTCCTGACCCTTTTCGGTTAGCTGCTCCATCCGTGTACACCTCCCAGGTGGCAACAACAGAGGCCATGACCAACAAAACATCTACTACCCCTTTCCCATCATCTACCATACTCTCTATAAACCCCGCCATAAAATTTGCCAAGATTTGTCCCTTTATGGTAGTACGAGGCATATACCTAATGTCGTAGGCCCCCAGCATGGTTCCCCATTTAGCGATCCTGCCAGTGTAATCTGATTTTCATAAAAGTGCTTGCAAATGGAGCTGAGTGAGCACAACCATAGTATGTGCTTGAAAATAATGTGGAAGCTTCCTTATGGCATGTACAATGGCCAGCACCGCATTTTCCAAGGGCAAATAACGTGTCTCAACTTCATGTAACGATTTATCAACATAGTAGACGGGTCTTTGTATTCCATCCTCATTCCTGACCAAAACCAAACTAACAACGTAATCCATAACTGCCAGGCATGCATATAATACCTTTTCCTTCTCGGGCCTAAAAAGGATAAAGGGGTGTGACAGATACTGTTTAAGATCCTCAAAGGCTAACACACACTCCTCTATCCATTGAAAGTTCTTCCACTTATGGAGAAGTTGGAAAAATGGACGACACCTATCTGCTGACTGAGAGATAAATCTATTCAGAGCTGCTGCCATTCCCGTCAACTTCTATACCTCCTTAAGATTCTGAGGAGGATGTAAACTGTTAATGGCTTTAATCTGATCGAGATTGACCTTAATTCCTCAGTGCGCGATCATGTAGCCTAGGAAAATTTCTGAGCTAACCCCGAAAGAACATTTAGATGCATTTAAGCGTAGTCTATGTTCCTGCAATACTAAAAACACCTCCCCCAAGTTTTCCAAGTGTTCCACAACTTATTTACTCTTTATCACCATGTCATCAGTATATGCCTCCACATTCCTCCAAATTTGTGACTCAAACATTCATGTCACCATTCTTTGATACATGGATCCTGCATTTTTAAGGCCAAAGGGCATCACTCGATAGTTATAATTGCCATTGGGAGTTCGAAAAGCAATCTTCTCCTGGTCGGATAATGCTAAAGGTATCTAATGATACCCTTGGAAAGTATCCAAGAAACTCATCCAAGGATGTCCAACTATTGCATCCACCAATTGGTCAATTCGAGGAAAGGGGAAAGGATCCTTTGGGCAAACTTTATTCAAATCCGTAAAATCCACACACACGCGATTTCCCGTTTTTCTTCTTTACCACCATAGTGTTAGCCAGCCACTCAGGATAAAATATTTCCTTAATTGCCTCTGCCTGCTTAAGTTTATTCACCTTAACCCCTACTGCCTCAACATGTTCTTTTGACGAACGCCAAGGTGGTTGCCTTCGTGGACCACATCTGAATTCAAATTCAACCAATGACATACAAACTCGAGATCAATCCCGGGTACATCAAAAGTGCACCAGGCGAAGTACAACTTCGGGACGCTTTAGTTGCTACGAGATTCGTTCCTCTTCCACCATAGCTTGATCCACGAGATGTTATGTAATGGCCGCCACCAAACATTGCCTAGCCATTGCTTGACTTCCCACCAATTACCCTACTCTTCCTTGTGTGGGATACTTAACTTTCAAATGTAAAGTTGATGATACCGCCCCCATAGCATGAAGCCACGGTCTGGCTAGGATAGCTGTGTAAAGGGAATAAGCTTCGACCACAATGAAATTAACTTGCACCTCTTCGTCCCCAGCCTGCACAGGTTACCTTATCATCCCGCGGGGGATTACCAATCTCCCATCAAAGCCCACCAGTGGTGAACCGTACTTCTCCAAGTCTTCGAGCTTGAGATTTAAATCTTTATACAAATTAAGGTACATAATCTCCGCTTCACTCCCTTGGTCTACTAGAACACTTTTTACATCATACCCACTGATCCAAATGGTTATCACCAAGGCGTCATCGTGTGGCTGGAATGTTCCTTCCTTATCCTCTTTTGAGAAACCCAAAGTGGGCACAGCCACCACTTTGGCCTTTTTGAAAGCTTGACTCCTCTCTTCCAAGTCAGGACCAGAAACCATAGACATAACCCCCAAGTAAGTCCCAGCGCCACCTCTAGGCCTAGCAAGAATTACATTAATTGTGCCCAGGGCTGCCCAAGGAGCTCCATCCCTCTGATACCCAACTTCGGGTTGCCCGAATTGACCCGCAGGCTGGTACAAGAATTGCCTCAATTTCCCTACTCTCACCTGTTGACTGAGATGCACACTCAAAGTCTTACAATCTTATGTCGTGTGTCCTTTTTCCTAATGATAGTGGCAATAAAGGCTCTGATTTCTCTTGGACAGGTCTCCGCCCATTTTATTGGGCCATTTGAAATACGATTCATTTTTTATCTTTTCTAGTATCTGATAAATTAGCTCTTTAAAAAACGAACTAACCATTTGAGCACCCACCAATCCCTCCTTTCAAGGAAAGCTTTTGCCTTGCCCTTTCCATGGGTCTAATCTTCCTCTACTTGTTTATACTTATCAATGCGATCCATAAGCTGACACCTACTACGGGCAGGCTTCATTGTTAATGACTTCCTCAACTCGTGCTCTGTTGGAAGCCTTACTTTAAAAGTTCTTATTGCCATGTCCTCGAAATCCACATCTATTTCATTAAACGTTTCCCAATATCCGAATAGGTCTTAAGAGTCTCACCTTTCCTCATTGCCATAGACAACAAAGAGTCTAAAGGCTTAGGAACCCTGCTACACGTCACAAATCTAGCACCAAATGCCCTTGTCAACTCTTCAAAGGACACTATTGACCCCTTTTCTGAAGCATCAAACCACCGCATAGCCACAGGCCCGAGGCTAGGGGGGAATACCTTACATATGAAGGCTTCATTGCCAGAATGAACTGCCATTTTCTGATTGAAGTGGCTCACATGCTCTATTGGATCAGACCTTCCATTGTAGATGGTGAACGTTGGTTGTGAAAAATGGTGGAGAAGCCAAGCTTTGTTAATTCTCCTAACAAAAGGTGACTTTAAGATTTGACGAAGTGCCTTACTCATTACGTCATTTCCCATGCCATGATGAGGTGACCCCTGCCCACGCTTGAACTTGCCTCTTTCCAGTTTATCCAAATGAGAAGATGCTGAAAAGGACTTACTAGATAGGGTTCTGGACCTATAGCAGTATGAGCGATCGTTACTCTCCACTAATCCATCACTCGATGGGGGTGATGAATTCCTTCTCCCTTCATCGTAACTTCTTATGCAAGTGATCTATCTCGAGCTTCAGCTTCTGCGTCTCCTATTCGATCGAAATATGGCTCCCAACCTTTGAATGACTCCTTTTGGTACGTTTTGTATGGTATAACTCTACCATAACACTACGTGTATAGTGTTTATCTCTCCTTCATTCTAGGTTAACAAACTAGTTTTCCCTCTATGAACCAACAGATTCTTCCCTATTCTACTCCAGATTAGCCATGGCTCATCAAAGCAAACCCAAAAACAAACCTTGTTTCTTTTCCACAGACGGTACCAATTATAAGGACACGAAAATTAAGGGCCCAAACCCACCTAGAATAGTAAAGCCTGTACCACCCAACTAGGCCCAAACAGATAATATTTGTTTAGAGAAAGGAAAAAATAAGTCGGGCTCAAGTCTGAAGATTCAAACAGGAAGGAAATGAACAAAAGTTAAAAACAAGTATATTGATAGTTCATTACAAACTCGCCCAAGGACGATATTCTTATGCAAGGATACACACTTTTCTCTCTCTCTTTCCTCTTACTATTCTTGTTCTAATCCCTTTTTCTTGATTTTTTTTCGTCCCCCTTTATCTAGAAGTTCTCTCCTTTTATATATTCCTATGATTCTTGCATCCTAACCCTTCATCTGCAATCCTCTAGGTCCTCTTTAGGATACTTGTCCCATTAAACTCCTGTTAAAGGTGGTAGAATGAGCTACTTAGTTGTTAACCTACTGTCCAGGGGTCATTTCTTCATCAATGTAGCTGATAAAGCTATTGCCAACTATTTAATGCGGAGGTAGTAGGTGAGCTTTCACAGGAAACTTCTTTCAACTACCTTGACTCTCTCTCTAAACGCCATTCTCTCCGCCTAAATCTCCAAGAGGTATTTTGTCTCTTTCCCTCCTCTCCACGGGCAACCCCACTCCTCGAGCTTAAAGTGCTTTCACCCAAGGAACGAATGATCATCATAATGTTTTTTTCCTTCCTCGGTCCTCGGGCCCCCACATTTCTATATAATCTGACTTGATTATTATTTTAAATGCAATACGAATTTGTTCACTTAAGAAGGCTAATAACTTGACATGGTCCATGACATTTAGTTTTGTATTTTTTTTTTTTTTTTTTTTTGTTCTTTTATGGAAATGATATCATTAGTAAACTTTGAATTTTAAGTATGTAAATAATTTTAGGCATGCTCAAAAGTCAAAACTGCCTGAATTGCAAGGATATGGGAATTTTTATGTTTTTGGTTTGTTTGTTTTTTTCCCTTTATATATATAACAGTAAATTAGTAACAAATAGTCTAACTATTTGATTTGATTCATTCTCTCTAAAAGTTGTCATTTATTTATTTGTTTTTTTAAGTGAAAAATATGGGCGAACTCAACCCGACCGACCCAACTTGTAACCCGATTGACCCTACCCGTTTTGGCTTGTAACCCGAATGACTCCACCCGACCCGACTGTTTGCCATGTCTAGCTAAATCAATAGAAAGTCTTTATTAAAATGAATGAAAATTACATATAAAGCTAGTTTAAACAAAACTAGCACAGGGGGAACACCAACTACATGCAGTGGTGTCCCCAATAAAGACTAGGTCCCCAACACCGAAATACACATGACAACCCAATCCCCAGAAAAGCTTTATTGTATCCACTCAAACCTGTGTAGCCATAAGTCTTTGATATTCCACTAAAAAACCACTAGCTCCCTCAAAGATTACCTTCGGATGGACTTGAATTTTCTAAACATAAAATCTATTTCTTGCATTCTAGATTGCTCATGTCATGGTTGCCTATCTCTCTAACTCCAAATTACTAAGCTTCTACTGCATCTGTTTAAAGAGAAGGAAGAAGTCAATGGCCTCATTTCTGCATTTCGAAGTTCGTTCCTTATATAGAGCCCATACATTCCGTGTAAAAGGACACTCCCATAACAAATGGCAAGTGGTCTCAAGTTCTAGATGACAAAACTCACAGTTTGGCTCGACATTGACCCACTTCTTATGCAGATTAGCTCGTGTAGGTAAGCAGTTTGATCAAGCTCTCTAGATGAAAGAACATACTTTCGATGGTACATTTAACTTCCAAATCTTCGTTGAACCATGAGATTGCACAAATGAATGTTCAGCTGGGTGAGGATTTTTCTGGCGTAGGGCCACTTGATAGGCAAACCTAACCTAGAATTTCTGGGATCTATTCTCCTTCCATACTAGCTGATCCGGTGAGTTTAACTGATTGAGAGGCAGAGCTAGTATTTCCTCACATGTCTAACGATCAAAAGTAGCAGAAAGCTTTCCTTTATCCCACTAATGAGTATCCTGATCAATTAGATAATTGACTTTCATTTGTATTGCTGGAGCATTCAAGAAGACATGTGCGTTTGGCAACCAAACATGAGTTGCCCCTCCTACCTTTCGTCCATCCCCAATTTGCCAACATAAGCCTGCATAAATGAGAGTTATTGCTACCAGTAAAGAGTGCCATACAAAGGAAGGATTATTTCCCAGTTCAACTTTCATAAATGAACAATCCGGAAAATACCTCGCTTTATACACCCTGTAAAAGAGAGATCTTGTATTGCAAAGTAACCTCCACGCTTGCTTGGCCAACATAGCAAGATTAAACACATGAAGATCCCGAATGCCCATCCCCCCTCTCTTCTTTTGGATGCATAATTTACTCCAATTAATCCAATATATTTTCCTTTCTTAATGATTCTAACCCCACCAATATTTAGCCAAAAGGGAATTAATATTGTCACTTCTTGCCTTTGGGAGTTTAAACAAACTCATTGAATAGGTGAGAATAGCCTATGCTACAGTTTTGAAGAGGATTTCACGTCTTGCCTTGAAAATAAATTTCTCCTTCCACCCTAGCACTCTCTTAGAAATTTTTTACTAAAACTCTCGAAAAGTCTCCACCTTGGACTTACCACTTGGCATCAGCAAACCAAGATATTTCCCACATTCAATCATAACGAGCCCCTAGTAGCCGTTGAATATTCCTCCTCACTTCTTGCCGTGTATTCTTGCTAAACAATAAGAATGTCTTTTGCCTATTGATAGCTTGACCTGAGGCAACTTCATATCTACCCAAGATGTCTAATAATCTTTGACAATCCTCCACTATTGCTTGGCAAAATAGAAGGCTAACATTAGCAAACAAAAAGTGAGAAATGCAAACTCCGTTTTGGCTTGACTTTATTTCTTTGAGTGAATGGTTCTCCTCAACTTTCCTCAATAAAGCTAACAAGCCTTCAATACATAGAAGGAACAAATATGGTGATAGCAAATCACCTTGCTTTATCCCGCTTGTGGGAGTCATAAATCTCCTTAGTTCTCCATTTATGAGGATTAAATAAGAGGCTATAGTAATTGTTTCCATAGACAAGCTAGTTCATCTTCAATCCAATCCTAGTTTGAGCATAATTCTCTCCAAAAAACTCCAGTCCACAAGGTCATATGCTTTACTAATGTCCAGTTTGACTCCCATTTATCCCACCTTGCCTTTTCATTTGTTTCTCATCCGATAGAGCAACTTATAAGCTACAGTGGTGTTATCAATAATGAGCCGATCCGGTACAAAAGCACTTTGGGCATCAAAAATAACATTAGGCAGCACATGTTTCAATCTGTTTACAATAACTTTAGAGAGAATTCTAGAGATGACATTGCCCTAACTTATAGGCCTATAGTTAGATATCTACTTGGGATCATTCTTCTAGGGAATTAACACAATATAAGTATAATTCATTTTATGCAACATATGCCCAGAATTTAAAACTGAAAGAACGGCCTCAATCACATCATGCCCAACAATATTCCAAAATTTCTAAAAAAAGAAATGAGACATACCATCGGGTCCTGCAGATTTGGAAGGATGCATTTGGAATAGGGCTCATTTGACCTCATCCGACGTGTACCTATGGA
Source organism: Lithocarpus polystachyus (assembly GCA_033629205.1). NCBI lineage: Eukaryota > Viridiplantae > Streptophyta > Magnoliopsida > Fagales > Fagaceae > Lithocarpus > Lithocarpus polystachyus. The sequence goes on along the minus strand of CM066162.1, from coordinate 44,281,914 downwards.
GTAAAGCATTGTTCATATCGGGAGTGATAAGGCTACCCACCAAGTCTAGCACACTTTCCATGCTCGTGGGATTGACCGAAGTGAATAACTCTTGAAAATATTACTCTACTACCTGAACAATTTGGTCATCGGATGTATATCATGTTCCATTCATATCAAAGACTCCTAAAATGTGGTTCTTGCGGTGTTATTGACTTGCCATTTCATGAAGATGTTTTGTATTTTTATCTCTAGTGGGTAACCAGATGGATTGAGATCTTTGTCACCAAAAAATTTCATCTTGATGAAGGATGGTATTTATCTCAGTTTTTAGAGCATTGATTGTCTGAAGGTTTCAGGCTTGTTTTGCAAGGAAAGTTCGTCCAGTGCTGCTTGTTTTTCCTATAACTTTAGTTTTGAATTGCCAAAAGTGAATCTGCTCCAATCTACCAAGGCTAGTCTACATTTTTTTACCTTTTCAAACAACCTAAACATTGAGCTCCTATCAGGGACTTCCATTCCTCATGCCTCATGGATTACACTGTTAGGATTAGTGCCCTTAAATTATATTGTATAATACTATGTATGATATTATGTATGACATTATATATGGCTTAATATTGTAATTAATAAAGTTGTTTTATTATTATCTAAAATAATGGTAACATGAATATTTTGACATTATTATATAGTCTATGAGACGCATAGTATGTGATTTACGTAATTTTATCACAGAATATATAATTCACAAGTTCTTTGTAAATTCAGAATTTTAGTTCGTAGTCGGTGATGAAATTGAGCATTTCATCTGCAAAAACTATAACATATCAACTAAGATAATTTGTCTTGATCATAGAAGTGGAGACTTCTAGTTGATATATTTTAAGAGTTAAGACATATTGAACTGGACTGCTGTGAGATTTATTATTCTCTTAACAACTGTCAAATGAATAATAAATCTCACGACTTCTTTTTGCATAAACTCTTAATCCTGAGAAGATAATGAACCTGATCATGAAGTGTAGGTTGCTTTGATATATCAAGAGTGAGATCTAAAGACACAATCAAAACCTCAGTATGTTGGAGTGCTACATTTAGTGTTGATGGAACCTATATTCTCAAGATGGAAATCATAGTCTCCTAATGAAGATATAAAATATTCCCTTGAGATAAGTTTAATTGGTTTGCTTATTCAGAGAGTTAGGCCTAACCACTTTAGTAAGAAATTACTAAAATATATATTTATGAAATTGGATTTCATAAATATATGATGAATAACTTAAAAAGATTAAATCAGGTACTCAAGAATTAAGATGTACTAATTCACAATGTGGCAATCTACATAAATGACTTTGTATTACTACAAATATTTTGTGAAGGGGTTGCATGTACAATGAAGTCTTGGGATATAATTTATTAATAAGGCTTGGAGTGTAATTATATTTATATAGTAGTATCAAATATAATTTGGACTTGTCAAGAGTTGACAGAAAAGCCCAAGCTGGAGTCTTATTTGTTCCCTTTTGGTCCCACTCCAAGCCATATACAAAAGCCCAATTAGAAAGGCCCAAAATGCTAGCCCAATTAGATAATTAATTATAAGGAGAGAAACATACAGAATTTTTGTAAGTACATGAAATGGTTTGTATGTGAGTGTTAGACACTCTCTTATTCTCCCTTGAACAAATTCATAGAAACTGATTATGAGACCACACTTCTTGAGCACAAGTGGAATTGGAGTGAATATTAAAGGTGTTCTCAAGAACGTCTGATTTTTTGTTTTGAAATTCACCACACCAAGGTACACTTTCTTGTTCTTAAATTCTAAAATTTACATAGTACATGTTATCAATTGCGAATGAAGTAAATCTGTTAATTTTCCGCTGCGTATATTTTATATACGATACAAACATGTATTTATCCAACATACACTTTGCACTCGAGATGAGAGGCCCATTTTTCCTCAAATCTTCTTAGTAGCTTCCTCCTCCTGCCAGGATTGGTAGGTTCGGATGTAGTATGAGTACTGGTACATGGTCAGAGTAAAATGCTTGGATATGATTCACTTTGACGTGGGAAAAGAGATCTCTCCATGCCAAAGTTGCACAGGTCCTGTGAAGCCACTCTTGCATAAAATCATTGCCCAAACGCCCATCATTCCATGTGAAGATATTGCCTTGGACACCCAAGTCCACAAGCCCACAATGCAACAATGTCTCCCTAAAATCCTGCATTGGCTGAAGAGGCTTAGGGAGTCTTCCCTGCTTTTCTTCTAAACTAAGGATCTCATTGAATTCTCCACAACATAACCATGGTAATGAACTTCTCGAGTGGAGATGTTTAAGCAACCTCCAAGATTCATATTTTCATTGTTCGTCAAGCCAGACATAAAACCCAGTGAATCTCCAAGTAGAATTCATATTCAGTATCATTGCATCAATATGGTTTGGCGAGTACGTTTGTACATGCAAATCAATCTCTTCCATCCATAATAGAGCCAGTCTGCCACATCTTCGTACACTAGGTACAGCTAACATGCAACGGTATGGTAAGTTGGCTTGAACCGCCGCATCTCATCTACTATTTGTCTTGTTTCCATCAGAAACAAAATTTTGGGAGCTTTTTCCCTCACTAAATGAGAGAGGACTTCCACTGCACATTCGTTCTCAAGCCCTTGGTAGTTCCAACTTATGAGATTCATTGGGCTCAGCGGGGCTAACCCTTAGTCTCCGCCATTGAAATTGTTGATACGAGATTATTCGCCCCAATCTTGATTCTTTTTTCACTGCTACCTTCATGGCAAGCTGCATCTTGAGTACATCTTTTCGAACCCACATACGTTGAAACCCCATGATTGTCAGACGTAGAGGGTGGGTGTGTGTGTTCAATTCTCGACCAAGTTCTTCCCCCAGTTCGTGTGGTTGGTGTCTTTAATGAATCATGTGCTACTCCATGTGTAATCCTCAACACCTTATCCCGATCTTGTGTTTCATCAACATAATCCATGGGAACAACGAAGAGATTCTCCGCAACAATTGTGGGTGGCGTAACGATCTCCACGTCCAATCCCGTGGTCATTCCCACATCCAAACCCGATACGGCATCATGGGATGCAGAGTCCAAGTGTAAAACGGCTTCATGGGGTGTAGAGTCCAAATAGGAAACAACAACGTGGGATAAGGTAGTTTCCTTTGGAGCGGAGATAAATCCCGAAATACCTGTTACCTCAATGGCAATATCCGGGATACTAGCTTCTTGGGAATCATGATGGGCTGGGAATATGGCAATATTCCTCTGAGTATTATTGTTGCTAGTTGTCTCTCCTTCACTGCCAAAATTCAACACGTGCTCTGCTTGGTGTCCTGATTTTTGTCGGGTGGAAGTATTCTTGCCCTTATCGGAATTTACATCCGGCCATTGGAAACTAGCTTTCAACCATTCATGTAGGGAGTAGTGCTCCGGCTTAGTTCCTCTGGGGTGGCGCAATCTCTCGCCTCATGCCCGATTATGCCACACTAGTAATAGAAACCAACAAGTCGTTCATATGAGAAACCTATACGAACCTTGTCAACTTCAAGGTTAACAACAAAGCCTCCCCGATGCAAAGGTTTGTCCAAAGGTAACTCAGCCCTGATCCTGATGAAGCGAGCTTGTTCCGATGTAAAGGCCTTCTTATTGATCTCCACAACTTGCCCCAGGTCAGCCTCGATGTCCCAACCAGTCTCCTCAAATATTAAATCAAACGGTAACCCCCACACCTGTACCCACATTGGCATTGAGGAGAATGTAATCAACCTTGTTATCAAACCCCTCTCCCATCTTCTCAAGACAAGTGGGTGGATTTCAAAACTCCATGGTCCATTAGTTAGCACCCACTTCAGTTGGCTCTCCATAGTAAACTTGAACTGGATCAGTCCATCGCCCACGTCCACAATCCTTAGGTCTGTGCCCATCTTCCATACGAACCTAAGCAATGATTTTGCAGCTCTTTGGTATGGTCGTGTTGTGAGGAATCTCCCCAATAGACTAAGAGAGCATTCCTCCAAGATTATGTCTGTGTGTGTTGCCCTGACCTATATAACTTCCTCCTCCTCATTCAAAGTTATATTTTGTAATCTTTCTATAAAGTCCGACTCCATCTCTCTCATAGAGAAAAAGACAGGAACTAAGAAAAGGCCTAGTGATTCCACAATCAAAACAGATAGTAAAGGTAGATTAAGTGTGCGTTTTGCTCCAAATTAAAATGCTAGCTTATTTTACTATTCAGCTTATTTTTCTTACTATTCATGAGTCTCACTGCACTTTTTGATACTATTCATGAGTCCTACTATACTATTTCAGCAAACTTTTACCTTCATTGGCAGTACTTTCAGCAAAAAAATTTCAGTTTCAGCAAAATAAGCGAATTCCAAATAAACCCTAAATAGAATACGAGGGCAAAACTCACCCCAAGTGAGAATTAGAGAACTCGCCCTAAAGGGAGAAAGAAAGCTCACCTAGCGTGAGAAGGAAAAAGACTCAACCCCTACTCTAATTTCATATTCTAAGCAAATTATCAAAAAAAAAGAAAAAAAAAATCAACGTTTGTGAAAAATTCCCACAAACTGCTTCTCTTGAGTTGCTTCTTATACAAATAATCTTGAATTACTAACTCACTTGACAGTTACATTGTAATGAAATTTGACAACTAAAACCTAACAATATTAGAAATAGGCCTAATTAGGCTAAGCTGAGATTATTAAGGCCCATAACCACACTTCTTTCACCTCCCAAGCTCAGTTCAACAAGGGAAATTTAATAGTGTTGGTGGATTTATTTATTTATCTTTTTAATCTTTGGCCAAGTAAAAATTTGTACTGGGCTAGAAAAATTTGACAACCTTTCAACATTTTTTAATGGCAGGCAAGTGGTCTTTAAGTTAGAGCACAAGAAGATGTATTTTGCCTAACATTTATCATAATAAACTGAAAACAAAGTTCTTATTTTATGTTAAGTTGATCAAGTAAATTTTGAATCACCCCCAACAGCTCGATGAAATAAAGGAATTTTTACTCCACCGCTTTGAGCTATATCTCCTCATTTCATTATCTTCATTAAATAAATAAAATCTTATATCATATATATTATTATGATAAAGTCGAAACACAATTAAATCCAAATTAATTTTTAATTATGATTTAATTTTACATCATGTATTCAATTTAATTTTCTTAACTTTAGTGTCAAACATAAAAGCCAAGAGGACTACAATAATAACAAAAACTCAACTATTACTTTGGGATTCATTCTTTTAAACTTTTAAGGGAAAAGTTAACGGATATTCTAAGGACTTAGTTTAAAGATATAAATATATATATATATATATATAAAGAAAAAAGTAACTAATTTTTTTGATATTTTATATTTTTCATAAAAGTAGTATTAAAACTTTACTAAAACAGACTATTAACAAATGCCTTAAAGACACCTCTTAACTAGACCCAACTTTTAAATATCCATAATCTTATATCTTTATTTATCTTGTATGTGTCACGAGGTAGGATATTAGCATAAGAACACATTATTTATGTTACCTACTGGTAAGTTGCAATAAGTCATTGGACAAAATTTTGACCAACTACTATTACTAGTCATTTTTTTTAACGAGCACTCACATTTTTTAGAAGAATAAAAATAGGACACTAAATTTCACAACATATTGATGTGCTTGATGGTGAGCAAGAGTTTCTACTCATCACTTTCTACATAGAGACCATTTTTTTTCTACATCTCACAATTGGCTATCTTAATAAGAAAAAGTGCTACGTTCACAACTTTTTATAACACTTCCACATCAAATTATAGGGCAAATTCTCTAATTTTACAACAAATTATTGGTTCTAATTTTAACTTTTCACTGAAATTATTTTTTTATCTATCAATAACAGCCTGTAACAACTTGCCACTAATGATTTCTTATAAAAGCATTGGAAAAACATTTTGAATATAACATTTTTTTTCTTTTTAAAGAAGTTGTGAAATGGGGAATTTTAATGTCAGAAAGCTCATTTTTATTTAGCAATTATAAAAACAAACACAATTTCAAAAAGTCTTGTTTCAAAGGCTCCTCACCTACATGTTGTCAGAGCTTGTTTTGGTCCGCGACTCCGTGTGTGACAATAATACTGCAAATCCTACTCACCTAACAGACTAAAACACTAATATATGTAATTATTCCCATAAAAATAAATATATAAATTATAGACTAAAATGTAAAATGTATCCTTTAACAGACCTCTAAATTTATTTTTATTTAATTGAGTCCTATAATTTTTTTTTTTAAAATACATAAAAATCTCTAAAATATTTTTATTACTTTTATAGAACATTTCCAAGTGATAATAATACTTTTTTTAAGGGCAATTTTAAAAAATAGAAAGAACGCCCTGAATTGAATAAATTTAAAATTTAGAAGATTCAATTGAATGAAAATAAAGTTAGAAAGCTTAAATAAATTCAACCAAATTTAGAGGGTACAATTTACATTTTAGTCTAATTATATACATACATACATACATACATATATATATATATATATATATATATATATATATATATATAAAATGATGACCTCTCTTTTTAGTTTTGGTGCAAGAGTTTCAAGCCTAGTGTTTTGAGAGAGATAGAGAGAGTCTAGTGTATTGGCAACTCCAAAAAAAAAAAATTTCAAGGTGGCCATTATGAAACTTAAACTATACAAAATCTAATAAAAAATAATTTCATATATTGACGACAAAATAAAAACACACACACGCAAATATATCATCTTGCAATATACTTCTACGAATTTTCTTATTTTGAAATCGTTGTATGATAGTTTCTTTATCAGTATTACAAGTTACATCTTTTTCAAAAATTTTGTTCAATAAAACTTTTCTTGGGCTTTTCCTTTTTGTTTGTAGGGTCTAATATATTGTTAAGGGGAGCAAAGTTTAAGAACAAATTTTGGTTCTAAACTTAGTTGTAGCCTAAGGCTACAACTTTTACTAAACAAATACATATAACTACTGTAGGGGTAAAAGGCCAAATTCCAGATAGTGGGCCGTGGGCCTGAGGGAACTGACCGCCCGAGGACAGTAAGTCACGAGTACTGTACCTGGCTTAACTCCTCCCTGTAGTAAAACTTGTGTGAAGGAAGAAAGGAATGGTTCGAGGAGCACTGTCTGATCGGATGATCAGAGGGACAATCCAGATGAATGTCCCAGCATTGATCCTGTCATTTCTGGAGAACCTCTAGGTTCATGTGGGCAAAGAAGGCAGGAGGCAGCAAAGAGATATTATGTGAAAGGCTGCTGCCACCGCATTTATAACCCTGCATCTAACCTCCTGGCCGCGTTAATGGGGAAAAGACATCTGAACAATGACCTTCATCCTTTACAACTGCCATATGGAGACTTCAAGTGAAGGTTGATGGGACAAGTATCAATGGAGACTCACCTAACTGGCACGTGAGGTAAATTGGCCTATAAATAGAGCGGGAAACAGAGAGAAAAGGCATCGAATAACCAGGAGAAACAGGGAAGCCATAGAAGAAAAGAACAGAAAAGAGAAAGATAGAATTACTCAGAACAGTTGCCTAAGCTTTCTCCTCAGACTAAACCGAGGAGGATCCTGTACAATTTCAATATTTCATTTACGTTAATCTGGTCATCACCATACTCAGGCCATCAACCCACTCGCTCTCAATCAAGTTTTTTTCGGCCCACTCTCACAACAAATTCATTCCAAGGATACTGCATACATCATGGGCTTCAATTTCTTCTGCTTGTAGGCCCATCCGTTGATTTGTGTCCTTACAATTGGAGCCGTCTGTGGAGAGTTAACTGTTGTACCAACGAGTTGAAGCTAGAACCATGGTTGGATCAGATCCTAATAGAGCAGAGTCAGATGGCTCTCAGCATCTTGATCACTTCGTGCACCTTGAGCGTGAAAGGGACCGTGAAGAGAGCATGCATACCATGCACACGAGAAGGAGTCGACGTCAAAATGAAGAAGGTGGGTCTTACCAAGACGCTACTAGGAAGATGCAACGTAAGATTGATCATTTGAAAGAGAAGCTGTGCCGTGCGCGAAGGAGGCGTAGTCCATCCAGCAATCTATCCCTCACAGATAATTCTTTAGGGGATCATGAAGATGATGACTACAGACCTTGGTCACGTACGCCCTCTAGTGAATCCTACTCCCATGGGGAAGAGCACTACCGCGGTCACAGGGGTAGAAACACGTCCTCAAGAGGTGTAGGGAATGATACAATGAACAGGGCACTCAACCAGATTTCTAAGTTGCCCTTCACACATAGAGTCGAAGCAGGAAGCCTGCCACGGCGTTTTACTCAGCCCATTTTCACTGCATATAATGGACTGTCCAACCCTGTGGAACACGTAAGCCATTTCAATCAGAAGATGGCTGTCCACTCTCAGAATGAGACTCTCATGTGCAAGGTGTTCCCTTCCAGTTTGAAACCCATAGCCATGAGATGGTTTGATGGTTTTGATGCCAACTCTATCAGATCCTTTCGGGCGCTTACTAAGGCCTTTTGCTCTCAGTTCGTTACGAACACCAGGGTCCCTCAGCCATTAGATTCCTTGCTGTCCATGTCTATGCGAGAAGGGGAGACGTTGAAAACGTACTTAGATAGATACTGGGAAATGTTTAATGAGATTAAAGGGAATTTCGACGACGTGGCTATAAGAACTTTCAAAGTTGGCTTGCCAGCCGAGCACAATCTGAGGAAATCACTAACTAAGAAGCCCGTGAGAAGCGTGCGCCGATTGATGGACCGCATCGATGAGTATAAACGGGTGGAGGAGGATCAATTGCTTGAAAAGAGCAAAGCCAAGGTTATCCCTCAAAGAGGAGGGATTTCAGGTCGGACCAATACAGCAACAGCAAGCCACGGAGGGACTATAGCGTGCAACCCAGATCTGTTACATCGCAGGCAGTCCATGCCATGTTCCGAGAGCCAATCCACCAAATTCTGGAGAAAATCCAAAACGAGCCATACTTCAGATGGCCGAACAAGATAGGGGGAGATCCCATGAAGCGCAATTAGAGCCTCCACTGCCAATACCATCAGGAACGAGGTCATACCACAGAGGATTGCCGAACTTTGAGAAGCCACTTAGAACAACTTGCTAGGGAAGGAAAGCTACAGCAGTTTGTACACCGCCCCAATGGTCAGGGAGACCTCGGTAGGTTGGGGGTTTCCGGGACTGTCTCATCAAGACCCCCGTTGGGCACGATCAACGTCATCTTTGTAGCACCTAGAAGAATAGGATCCTGCCCCTCTAGAGTAATGTCCGTCTCCAGAACATCTACCGAGGACACAGATCGAGAGATAAAACGAGCTAGAGTAGAAATCAGACTAGCCTTGAGCTTCTCGGACGAGGATAAGCAGGGCACTGTACAGGACCACAATGACGCTCTGGTCATCACTTTTAGAATAGGGGGGTACGACGTGAGGAGGGTGATGGTTGATCAGGGGAGTGTAGCTGAGATCATGTATCCAGGACCTATATAAAGGACTAGGTTTGCCACCTGAAGATCTGACCACGTATGACTCACCCCTAGTCAGTTTTGATGGGAAAAACGTCATCCCCAAGGTTCAGATCAGGCTGCCTATACAAGCAGGGTCCGAGGTAGTCGAGGTGGACTTCATTGTAGTAGACGCATACTCTCCCTACACGGCCATTGTGGCCAGACCGTGGCTTCACGCCCTGGGAGCTGTTTCGTCAACCTTGCACCTAAAGGTTAAATTCTTGTCTGAGGGACGAGTGGAGGAGATTGTAGGAAGCCAATCTATGGCAAGACAATGCCTCATAGCTGCCATTACACGTCAGTCTACTGCCGAGCCAGCAACCACCTTGGGCAAGGACTCGTAGCAATCAAAAATCCCAATTTCGCTTAACGTCGTAGAATTGGATGAGGAGAAGTGTGAGAGGTTGGAGAAAGTTATCGTCGACAGAGACCCAGAGAGGTTCTTCCAGGTCAGGGCTCAGCGGCCCTCTCGGGAAATGGAAGAACTGATGGCATTCCTTAGAAGAAACATCAACGTGTTTGCTTGGAACTCTTACGAGACCCCAGGGGTAAACCTGGGATTTATTTGCCATCACCTGAACATAAGCGCAACTGCCCTACCCAAGAAGCAGCTACCTCGGCGCTCATCCAAAGAGCATTCTGCCGCCGTAAGGGAGGAAGTGAACAAGCTCAAGCAAGTAGGGGATATTAAAGAGGTGTTATACCCTAAATGGCCGGCCAATACAGTGGTGGTGAAGAAGAAGAATGGGAAATGGCGTGTATGTGTGGATTTCACAGATTTAAACAAAGCCTATCCGAAAGATCCCTTCCCCATGCCTCGAATTGATCAGCTAGTGGATGCCACTGTAGGGCATTCGCGAATAAGCTTCTTGGATGCCTTTTAAGGGTACCACCAGATTCCCTTGGCTCTGGATGATCAAGAAAAGACGGCCTTCGTCACCCCCATTGGGAACTACCACTACAAGGTGATGTCATTTGGCCTGAAAAATATAGGCTCCACCTATCAGAGAATTATAACAAAAATGTTCGAACCACAGTTGGGGAAGTGCATTGAGATCTACATAGATGACATGGTGGTTAAGAGCAAGCTAGAATTCGAGCATGTCGACGACCTTGGAAATGTCTTTGAAATCTTAAGGAAACACAAGTTAAAGCTCAATGCTTCAAAATGCTCTTTCAGCATTGGATCAAGAAAGTTTCTTGGTTATATGGTCACTCATCGCGGAATTAAGGTCAACCCCGACCAGATAAAGGCGATCAACAACCTGCAGCCTCCTCAGAATCCTAAAGAGGTTTAGAGGTTGACGGGAATGACAGCTACTCTGAACCGATTCATCTCCAAGTCAGCAGAGAGGTGTCGGTCTTTCTTCCAGCTGCTGAACAAGTGGAAGGGGTTTGACTGGACTGAAGAGTGTGATCTGGCTTTCCAGCAACTAAAAGAATACTTATCTCGACCTCCCATCATGTCCAGCCCCTTGACAGATGAGGTCCTGTTCGCCTATATCGCTATAGCCACCCATGCAGTAAGTCTGGTACTGATTCGGATCGACAACGGTGTTCAGAAACCTGTTTACTACTTGAGTAAATCTCTGCATGAGGCCGAAGTACGTTACTTGCCATTGGAGAAGGCTATCTTTGCAGTTGTTCATGCCACTCACAAACTTCCTCACTACTTCCAGTCACATACAGTTGTGGTTCTTACCCAACTCCCACTCAAGTCACTACTTCGGAGTGCAGATTAGACGAAAAGATTGCGAAGTGGGGCACTGTCCTGGGGGCCTTCGATATAAAGTACATGCCTCGTACCTCAGTTAAGGGACAATTATTGGCTAACCTAGTGGCTGAGTTCACTGAGGCTGTGTTAGAAGAAAGTGCCGAGAGGATGCACATGGATGAAAATTCAGTTGGCCTAGTATCTGTGCAAAGGTCCCCACCCTAGAAATTATACGCGGACAGCGCAGCCAATCAGAGAGGCTCAGGAGTGGGGCTAGTTTTGATATCCCCTGAGAATATTGTCATCGAAAAATCCCTCAGACTAAACTTCGCGGCTACTAATAATGAAGCCGAGTACGAAGCGCTGTTGGTTGGAATGGCCATGGTCAGAAGAATGGGTTGGGATACCATAGAGGTATTCTCGGACTCAGCATTAGTTGTTGGCCAAGTCAGGGGAGAGCTAGAAGCGCGCGATGAAAGAATGCAGAAGTATCTAAGACATGTCAAGCAACTGTAGTCACAGTTCAAATCATTTAGTTTACAACATATCCCACGGAGTGAGAACACGCACGCGGACTCCTTGGCCACTCTTGCAACCTCTTCGGCTTAAGGATTACCCCGGCTTATCTTGGTGGAAGAGGTACACGAGCATGCTGAAGAGGAGGAAGGACCCAGCATCTGTCAGGTTAGAGTGGGACCAAGCTGGATGGACCCTATGGTGACCTACCTCAGGGATGATGTCCTACCAATAGACAAGGCCGAGGCTGACAAGGTGCGGAGGAAAGCTCCTCGGTTCTGGCTCTCAGGGGACAGTAAACTATACAAACGCTCTTTCTCCAGACCCTACTTATTGTGTGTGCTCCCTAAGGCTGCAGAGTTGCTCCTTGAGGAGCTGCATGAAGGAATTTGTGGCAGCCACACAAGAGGCAGGTCTCTAGCTCACAGGGCCTTAACTCAGGGATATTGGTGGCCGAACATGCAGAGGTTATCACAGGATTACGTGAGAAAGTGTGATCAATACCAGAGGTTTGCACCAAACATACACCAGCCAGGGGGAGTTCTAAATCCTCTGTCCAGTCCGTGGCCTTTCGCTCAATGGGGCCTAGACATTGTAGGTCCCTTCCCTAAGGCAGTCGGGAGTAAGAAATACTTGGTCGTTGGAACAGACTATTTCACCAAGTGGGTTGAAGCCGAGCCGTTGGCAAACATCAGGGATGTAGATGTCCAGAAGTTTGTATGGAAAAGTATCGTAATCCGGTTTGGAGTACCACATAATCTCATCTCGGACAATTGTCTTCAGTTTGACAGTAAAGCATTCAGAAGATTTTGTTGTGGATCAGGCATTAGGAACAAGTACTCCACCCCCGCGTATCCTCAAGGAAACGGCTAGGCTGAAGCAGTTAACAAAGTCATAGTAAGCGGCCTGAAGAAAAGGTTGGATGATGCCAAAGGGAAGTGGGTGGAAAAGTTGCCTCATGTCCTCTGGACCTACAGGACAACTCCTCGAAAATCTACAGGAGAGACCCCCTTTGCAATGACGTGCGATGCTGAAGCTGTTATTCCCATAGAAACTGGATTCCCCACACTTAGAACGAGTTCTTTTACCTCGACTGGCAATGACAGACTACTAAAGAATAATTTGGATCTGGTCGCCGAACGAAGAGAAAATGATGCGGTTCAGCTAGCCTACTATCAATACAAACTCAAGCAGAGATATGATGCTAATGTCAAGCTCAGACCACTCGCACCGGGAGACTTGGTTTTGCGAAAAGTCGTGGGTACTGCGAAGAACCCAGCATGGGAAAAATTAAGACCCAATTGGGAAGGTCCTTACCGCATACTGTCCGTAGTTGGAATAGGAGCGTTTTACTTAGAGGATTTAGACGAAATAGATGTACCACATCCATGGAATGTAAATAACCTAAATATGTATTATTATTATTAATAAAAGTTTCTATTTTTACATTAAGGCTTATCATGTAGTGTGTTTTATTAAGTGTTAAACAGAACTTTGGTCATGCTTGGTCCCTCGGACCACATACCTTAGGTAAATTATTACTCTAGTTCATTTCACCAAGTGTTAAACAGAACGTTGGTCATGTCTGGTCCCTCGGACCACATACCTTGGGTAAATTATCACTCTAGTTTATTTTACTAAGTGTTAAACAGAACCTTGGTCAGGCCTGGTCCCTCGGACCACATACCTTGGGTAAATTATCACTCTAGTTCATTTCACTAAGTATTAAACAGAACCTTGATCATACTTAGTCCCTCGGACCACATACCTTGGGTAAATTATCATTCTAGTTTATTTTACTAAGTGTTAAATTGAATCTTGGTTATGCATCATCCCTCGGACCACATACCTTGGGTAAATTATCACTCTAGTTCATTTCACTAAGTGTTAAACAGAACCTTGGTCATGCCTGGTCCCTCAGACCACATACCTTGGGTAAATTATCACTCTAGTTCATTTTACTAAGTGTTAAACAGAACCTTGGTCATGTCTGGTCCCTCGGACCACATACCTTGGGTAAATTATCACCCTAGTTCATTTCACTAAGTGTTAAACAGAACCTTGGTCATGCCTGGTCCCTCGGACCACATACCTTGGGTAAATTATCACTCTAGTCCCTTTCACTAAGTATTAAACAGAACCTTGGTCATGCTTGGTCCCTCAGACCACTTACCTTGGGTAAATAATCACTTTAGTTCATTTCCTTAAGCTCTAAAATACGACTTTGGCCCTACACAACTCCTCGGATTGTACATTCCGAGCAGTTTCATCGTCTCAAATTTATCACTAAGTATTCGGCAGAAACTTGGTTTTGCATATTTTCTCATACCGCATACTTTGGATGAACTTGATTTCTCGTTCAATTTTAGTGTTTCCAGTAGTGGGAGACTCGATTATGTTTATACCTATTTGTTAGAGCGGTTGAATTAATGGAGTTACGACGGAATAAATGGAAGACTCGCATCATGTTTACCATTGGCTCTGGATTACTATTCTCATACTCATGGTATCTACATTATTCCATTTGAATAGAAGTTTAATGCCTTCATTACCCAGTCCTCTCTTTCTCCCCATTAAGAAGTTCAAGTTCTTACGGATTTAAAGATTGCAAAACAAAAGAAATGAATAGATAGAATTGAGACTAATTGAAGACGAACTCAGGTATTCTCATTAATCAAAAAAAGCTGAAGTACATCAACTCCGCGTACGAAAGGTTGCTACAAGGATAAAAATGAAAGAAAAACAACAACAACAACAACAAAAGACAACAAAAACTAAAAACCCTAATCCTAAGCCTAAGTAGTCTGAGGAGGAAGGCTGTCTGGTCCGCTCGGCTCGACCTCAGAAGACCTAGCTTCAGCCTCCGAGATGGCAGCGTCCTTGGCCTTGTCGGCATCCGCAGCCGTAGAAGAGGTATCCGAAGCTGCTTGTTCATGCGGGGCTGCCTGTCCCTCTCGAACCTCATGATCGGCTTCAAGAGGAACAAGCACCTGACTTGCTGGCTCCGGAGCCTGGGACAATAAGAATGCAGGGTCAGCCGGGTTCAACCTGATGTGGGGGTGAAAGTATATCCTCCCCGGCTGCCTAAGGTCCGAGTCAGCTGGGACTCCTGTCAAGTTCAAAGCCTCCTCCTAGGTAAACTTGCAGTAGTCCCTGCACACCTCGGAAACTTCTTCAGCGAGCCTTATCTCTGTTTCTTCTATGCCGCAGATGTATTCGGCATTCTTCTCGGCCTCAGCTGCTTCCAATGCCTCTCGAGTTTCCCTTTCAACCTTCTCAGCCTTCTCGAGGCTGTACTTGAGCTCTAAGACCAATTGCCTCTAAATGGCCAGCTCTATCTCTGTCATGTACAATTTCTTTCGCTGGTCCTCAGCTTGGTCTTAGGCATTTTTTAAGCTAGCCTCGGCACTCCTCCTCTCTCACTCTCTTCAATAGTTAGCTTTTTGGCTAACTCCTGTTTTTCATGCTTCACAACCCCCAAGCTCTTCTCTACGTCCTTACGCAATTCGGTCTCGACCCTAGCCTGGTTACGGGCGTCCCTGACCCAATCTTCAACTACGTAGACTTGTTGTGTAAACTGCACAGTAAGAACAACAAAGTTACATCACACTAGACAGAAATAAAGTACACATTTCAAAATAGGTTAACCCAGTTGATAAAGAAGTGATTAGGAACCTACCATGGCCAAATCTCTCTTCATGGACATAAACAGGTCCGCCTACCTCCAGGACCTCACTGCCTCCATGTCCCGAGGCAAGAGCAAAGGGCGCTCCAAGGCCTCAGCAATGTAACCCAAGCGCCCTTTTTGAAATTCTCGAATGGAGGCAGTCGACGGGATTGGAGCACCGTCCAAATCCAGCCGAGGTGCCCAAGCTGGTGGTTGTTAAACGTCTCGGACATGAACGTCACCCCTGTGCTCGGATGGGGAGACCCTTCTATCATCTCTCCCACCCTTTTGTTGTTTTGGACCCTTTTGCTGCGGAGGGGGCACTTCACCCTCTTCGATATCCAAGTCTCCGACTTCCTCTTCTTCTTAAGGTCGGGCATAGGAAGAAGGCCTAGCTCAGTTGCGGGAAGAGGTGGTGGTGGGGGAAGCTAGGCAGTGGTTTTCTCCTTCGGTGCCTCCTTAGAAGGAGCACCCTTGCTCCTCCCAGCAAGAAGATCCCTCAACCCCGCTCTAGGCTTCAAAGACATCTCGTCTTCTTCTTCTTCAGTACTTTCAGACTGAGGAACACTTCGAGGCTTATCTTGTACTTCCTCTTCGCCCTCGAAGCAAAATTTGTCTATCACGTCCTCCAAGGTTAGCCAAGAGGAAGTAGACTCTACTCTTTGATGAGTAACTGGTTGAGGAGGGACCTGTTGAATCGGCCACTCGACTGGGGGGAGGTCTTTCGAGGACAAGAAACCCGGCCGAGAGACGTCGATTATGAAAATGTTGTGTTATTTTGTTGTGTTTTTAGAAATTTTTTGTTGATTTAGTCCGCTTTGTTGAGTCAAAATTCATTGTTTATTTTTTTTTCTTTGCACATCATTTTAAGTAAAAACACATAGTTTACACATAAAAACAAAAACTTAGGATAAAAACATTTTTCATCCTTTATGTTTGGGGTAGTTTACAATTCCTCCTTAAACTTTAAAATCAAGCATTTTTCCCCTTAATATTTTGGAAAATAGCAAATACATCATATTGTTATTCTCCCAATTAAAACCTAATGAAAGCTCATGATTCTTAAAATACGTTATTGTGTATGTCTAAAATACTCCCACTAAATTTTAACATTCAAAAAAAATTTTTCATGCATTTTGAGTTTTAGATGGTAGTAATTCTTGGAAAGTTGGAATGATAATTGTAGGGACACAATTTTGGGTGCCTGTCCCAACGATGGATGGATTAGCCTAAAAGGGCCCCTAAGCAATGAATTTGTAGAGAGTAGGTTGAGAAGGACTGGACTAGGGATAATTCAGCTCTTCAAATGGTAGGGACTAACTCCTCCACCATGATCAAATTCTGTTTTACACTTGTAATCTTATATTCCTTCTACGTCCGAGGCTTCTTTTCTCTTTCGTTCTCACTTATTTCTTTTTACCTCTCTCTCCTTTTTTTCCCAAAAGATTCCTTTTCTTCCTTTTTTCTCCCCTTTTATACTTCCTCCCCTCCTTTCTTAGCCATCCACGTGTGGATCGCTTACTTCCTCTTTGGACACTTGTCCCACAGTTTTTTCCAGAAGTTGCTTCGTAGAAGCAACGGGACACTTTTCTACTGTTCAGATGTCTTCTCCATATAAATGCGGCCAGAAGATTAGCTGTGGGGCATTCAATGCGGGGTTGGCAGCCTTTCTCTTTGATATTTTGGGATATTTTCAGGATGTGTGGCTCTACTACGTTCAACAAAGCCAGTGGAGATTTCTGGGGCACTTTTCTGACCGGCCGGTTTTCAAGGTTTATCTATACCTCGACCGTCCGAGGTGTTAATGTTCTCGGACAGACGGTCGATCTCTCCCAAGTCTTGTTCAGATTCCCCTCCGCTTACCTCGGTCATTATAGATCAGACTAAGTAGTCCTCGGCTGGGCCATGGTCCTCGGCAAGCCATTTTGGTCCAACACGTGGGCCTATGGTTCTCGTTATTTGGGCTCCACACCCAGGCCCATCATCCCTCTTGATATTTTTGTCCCCACAATAGCCCCTCGAGATGCTTCTTTTTGGGCTCTCGGACAAAAAGGAGGATATCGATGCCTCGTTGCTCGTGTCTTCTACCTTCCGGATTGCTTTGGTTAGTAGAGATGCCCCTTTGACTTCTAAGGGCGCGTTTCTGACGGTGCAACGCTCGAGGCGCTCCTTCATTTAATATTTGCTGCGTCATGTTCCCCACGTTCAACGGTGCGATACAAATTGGACGGCCTGGATTTCAACCAAGACATGGGCGGGAGTTTTACCGCTTCAGATGATCTTTTCGATATAAATATTCTTTCATTCGATCTCTTTTCCCTTTACTTTCGCATTTGCTTAACTCCAGAGCACATTCATTGAATCCTGTCAGCCGTTTCGTTACCCGTGTCACTCCTAAACACCAAAGCCTGTCCGAGGAGATTTCCTTAGATTTCTATAAGTCTTTACATCCTTATCCTTTCTCTTTTTATATTCTAGTATATATTTTCATCGGTTTTCCGTCCCCTTTTTCACCTCGTCTTCTTCTCCCCACCTTGAATATTCTGAGTTTGTTAATATTCTTCGGGGATGGGTAGATTTAAGGAATTAGTAGATTCTGAAGAGGGGATTGCGAGGTTTAAGAACGATTATAAGATTCCTGCCGGAGTAGACATTAGGTATTGTGAGGAGGGCGATTGGCACACGCAGAGGCGAGAGGGGGAAGTTGTGATCCCTATGATCGCGTTCATAGAAGGAGGGATGAAGATCCCCATGGGTGAGGTTATGAGAAATTACCTTAGCGCTCATAGGTTGGCTCCCACCCAGTGTGCTCCTAACGTATTTAGAATTCTGGGTTGTGTAGATGCTTTAAACGAAAAGTTAGGTTTGGGGTTGACACATCACAATGTCAACTGGGTTTATAACCTCCACCATCTTAGGGGTCAGGGGTATTATTTAAAGTCGCGACACCCCGAAGTTAGGCTAATCCAATGTTTACCCGAATCCAACAAGGGTCTTAACAAGGATTTTCTTATTGTCTCGGGCGATTGGCATGACGGCTTGCATTGCCCGACTAGGGAGGGGGAACCAGGTGGAGTTTTAGTATAGGAAGTTTTGTTTTGATTATCTGTTTAGTAACATTGAATTTGATTTTAACTCTCCCTCTTATTTTGCAGATAAGCACGCTGCTGTACCCCAGCTCGGACTAGTGAACCAGGAGAGTCTGGACAAAATTCTCAAGGCCGAGGTGTTTCAGCATTCAGACGGCCAACTCAGAGCAGCGCACATAATATTGGGCTACAAACCCATATCGTACAGTTTTCAAGCACCGAAGTGCGTGATACGAGCCAAAGATCCTCGCCTCCATAGGATCAGTGTAGCGGCGCCTGGATTCCTTCTTCCTGAGGGTGCTTCTATCCCAGCAGGCGAGCTACCTACGTTCCCAATACTTGACGGGGTGCCCATAACCGTTCCGTCTCGACCTCAAATCAAGGAGGAGGAAAAGGAAGAGGGTGAGAGGGAAAAAGTGTTGGTCGAGGTGTCAGATTCTGACGAACTCTTCGAGGCTTTCAACCAACCTTCGTCTCCCGAGATAACCATTTCCGAGGATATGGGAATTCAGAGGAAGCCCAGGTCTTCTTTACAAGAGCTGTTGGAATCTCAGCCCAAGAAAGAGATTCCGAGCAAGTCAGCAGCAGCCAAACCTCCGGCTCCTCTTCCCGTCCCACCGCCTTGGGTTGATCCTCCCGAGCACAAACGAAAAAGGGAAGACAAGGGGAAGGAGGTCATGGAAACGGGGAGACAACAGCCTTCCCAACAAGTTGATAATACTAGAGGAGGGAAGCATCCCAGGCAACATCAAAGAAGGACGACTCAAGAGATGGAGAGGCGAGGTGACCGCAGACCTGCAGCGCCGATCTAGGCCCCACGTCTGGAGCTAGATGGGGCCCTTCTGACCGAGGAAGCCTCCATTCAGGACTCTCAGGATGGGAGGGCCGGCTACGTGGCGGATGCGGTGGAGCAGTCCTTGCTCCTTCCCAAGGACATGATGATGAGGCAGCATGAGGTGTTCGTAGGCCTCAAGAGGGACCTGGCGATGGTGAGTTATGCAATTTCTTGTATTTAATACATGTTTATCTATCCTTTTCACTCACTCAATTTATGGTGTTTTTGACTATCTATACTTGTACATGTTTATACAGGCGGTTCAAGCCACCTTCTGTGCAGAAGAAATGGTGAGGCTCGCTCATCGCCAGGCCAAAGAGGAGGAGGCGAGGAGGATCTCCGCGGTGGAGACTTTCCGGGTGGCTGAGAAAAGCCTCCAAGAACTGAGGGTCAAACTGGCCGAAGAAGAAAGAGGGAAGAGGAGTGCCCTGGCCGCTCTGGACAATGCTGAGAGGCAGGCCGAAAGCCAGAGGGTGCTTCTCCGAGGTGCCGAGGACCAGCTAGCCTCTTCCAAGCAACAAGTCATCGCACTCCAGA
This sequence comes from Lithocarpus polystachyus, assembly GCA_033629205.1. Classification (NCBI taxonomy): domain Eukaryota; kingdom Viridiplantae; phylum Streptophyta; class Magnoliopsida; order Fagales; family Fagaceae; genus Lithocarpus; species Lithocarpus polystachyus. The sequence continues at coordinate 44,262,001 of CM066162.1, read as the reverse complement.
AGAAATTGGAAGAGGTCCAGAGGGCCAAGGAGCTGGCCGAGAAGACGAAGGATGAAATGATGAAGGCAAAGGAGGATGCCGAAAGAGAGAGAGATGAGGCCGAGCAGAGGGGATACGATATCGGCGTGGCTGAGACCGAGGATGCCCTTAAGGCGGAGGTTTCAGGGGTGTGTAGGAAGTACTATTCTGAAGTATGGATCGAAGCCCTCAACCAAGCCGGGGTCGAGGCTTCATCCATGCTAAGGAAAGTAGAAAACATCTACTATCCCCCAGCCATCCGAGTCAATTCCTCTGTTGGTCACCCCACAGGCCCTCCAGCCGATGTGACCGAGCAGTTGGGGGATGGTTCGGGTGCGGTTTCTCTTCCACTCTCCGCTCCCGAGATCCAAGTTAAGGAGGCTGGAGCGTGTAAGGAGGCTGCCCCTGATGCCCCTCAACCACCTGCTGCCGTCGAGGAGCCCGCCGAGAAGAAAGAGGCACCCAGGATGGAGCTTATGCTCGCCAGTCTCCCCATTCCTCCTCCGGGTGACCCTAAAGGGTCGGATCCAAGTATTCACGTGGGTGCCGTAGAGCAGACCAAGGCCCCCCCAGCCGGGAAGATACTGTTGAAGAAAAAATAGGCCCTTGTGGGATTTTTTGATTAGTGCTTCCTTTTAGCATTTGTTGTTTCTGTTTCCTTTCTTTTTTATTGTACTTTCACTATTTTGTATCCAGTTTACATTAATGAAAGGTGCAAGTAAATTTCCTGATTCCATGGTGTTTCACAAATGCAATGATGTATTTATTTAATGTGTTATCTATTATCATTGTTGTTTACTACTATCATTGTCGATTAGATTTATTTTTGCTTTTACATACGGTTCTTCTAAAGAGTGACTAAAAATCATATCCCAAGCGATTCTTAGGAGTTCATGCTGGGACAGAAGATAGCTCTTTGTGTTGAGATAGCCACTTATGAGTGCTTAGGCATCTCGTGAGCGTGTTAGCCTAGAGTTTTGCCTTTACACTTGGTTCGAGTTAGCAACTTAGGAGCCGAGCAAAGGTTTAAAATTATTGCGTGCCCGGGCGGATTAAATGCTACACTAAAGAAAATTTCCCCCTTCTCCTTTTTTTCTTAATCAAGGGGGGTGGATGATCCGAGAAATCGAGGGTAGCTCGGTTCTGTTTAATGCTTAGAAAAGAAATGAATCGTATTAATTTTTCCAAGGCAGATGGTCCGAGGAGCCAGACATAGCTTGGATCAGTTTAATACTTAGAATTTATGAATAACAGTATTAATTTCTTCAAGGCAGATGGTCCGAGGAACCAGGCATAGCTTGAATCAGATTAATACTTAGAATTTATGAATACCAGTATTAATTTCTTCAAGGCAGATGGTCCGAGGAACCAGGCATAGCTTGAATCAGTTTAATACTTAGAATTAATGAATACCAGTATTAATTTCTTCAAGGCAGATGGTCCGAGGAACCAGGCATAGCTTGAATCAGTTTAATACTTAGAATTAATGAAGGACAGTATTAATTTCTTCAAGGCAGATGGTCCGAGGAACCAGGCGTAGCTTGAATCAGTTTAATACTTAGAATTAATGAATACCAGTATTAATTTCTTCAAGGCAGATGGTCCGAGGAACCAGGCGTAGCTTGAATCAGTTTAATACTTAGAATTAATGAAGGACAGTATTAATTTCTTCAAGGCAGATGGTCCGAGGAACCAGGCGTAGCTTGAATCAGTTTAATACTTAGACACGTGATAAGCATAACCGAGAGTCGTACAAAATATGATTGAGTAAAAGATAAAGGGCACTTTTATTAATAGTAGTACCTTTTCAGGTTGTTTACATTCCAGGGATGCAACACTGTTCTGTTTTCTAAATCCTGCAGGTAATACGCTCCTATCCCGGCTACGGATGTGATTTGGTACGACCCCTCCCAGTTTGGTCCCAGCTTTCCCCAAGAGGGGTTCTTTGCCGAGCCGACGACTTTCCTCAATACCAGATCCCCTTCCGCAAAAGGCCTTGACTTTACATTTGCGTCGTATCCTCGCTTGAGCCTATGCTGGTAAAAGGCCAACCGGACCATGGCGCATTCTCTTCTCTCATCAATTAGATCAAGACTTTTCTCAAGTAGATTGTCGTTGCTATCCGGAGTGAAGGAGCTAGTCCTTAGTGTAGGGAAGCCCGTCTCCAACGGAATGACTGCTTCGGCTCCATAAGTCAATGAAAAAGGAGTTTCGCCAGTAGATTTCCGAGGAGTGGTCCTATAGGTCCACAGTACATGTGGTAGTTCTTCGACCCATTTGGCCTTGGAGTCGTCCAGCCTCTTCTTTAGTCCATTTACAATAACTTTGTTCGTGGCCTCGGCTTGTCCATTCCCTTGAGGGTAGGCTGGGGTGGAGTACCGATTCGTTATTCCTAGTTCGCAGCAGTATCTTCGGAAAGACTTGCTGTCGAACTGAAGTCCGTTGTCGGAGACGAGTGTGTGCGGGACTCCGAACCGGGTGATGATATTCTTCCAAATGAACCTTTTCATGTCGGCATCTCGGATATTGGCCAATGGCTCTGCTTCGACCCATTTAGTAAAGTAATCTGTGCCGACGACTAGGTATTTTTTGTTCCCCGCTGCCCTGGGGAAAGGTCCAACAATGTCCAAGCCTCATTGGGCAAAAGGCCACGGACTGGATAAGGGATTAAGCTCTCCTGCCGGCTGATGTATGCTCGGGGCGAACCTTTGGCATTGATCGCACTTCCTCACATATTCCTAAGCTTCCCTATGCATGTTGGGCCACCAATACCCCTGCGTGAGGGCTCGATGGGATAGAGATCTACCCCCCGTGTGACTCCCACAGATTCCTTCATGAAGTTCCTCCAGGAGAACCTCAACGGCCTCGAGATACACACATGATAAGTATGGTCCAGAGAAGGATCTTTTGTAGAGTTTCAGATCCTCGAACAGCCAGAACCGAGGTGCCTTTCTTCGTATCTTATCAGCCTCAAACTTCGTTTCAGGCAATAAATCATCTTTGAGAAAATGCACGATGGGGTCCATCCAACTGGGGGCCGCTTCTGCCTGGTGAATAGCTGACACCACCTTCCCCAACCGGCGGGGTTGTAAGAGATCCTCCACAAGAATCACCCTCGGCAAGTCTTGCGCCGAGGATGTTGCTAACGTCGCAAGGGAATCGGCATGTGCGTTTCTGCTTCTGGGGATCTGCATCAAGTTGAAAGACTTGAAACCAGATTGTAAGTGTTTAACCTGGTTAAGGTATTCTTGCATTCTTAGGTCCCTGGCTTCTAGTTCCCCTCTGACTTGGCCTACCACCAATCTGGAGTCCGAGAATATGTTTACATCCTTTCCTCCCATTCGCTGGATCATGGCCATCCCAACTAACAGGGCCTCATACTCTGTCTCATTGTTCGTTGCAGAGAAACCAAGTCTTAACGACTTTTCGATCGTGATATTCTCGGGCGAGATTAGAACCAGCCCCACTCCGGATCCTTTATGATTCGATGCGCCATCAACATATAGCCTTCATGGTGACGCCCACTCTATGGAGGTCACTCCAACTGAATTTTCATCCATGCGATGTTTACTTTCATCATCTTCCAATGGGGTCTCGGCAAACTCAGCCAGAAGGTCGGCGATGACCTGGCCTTTCACGGAAGTGCGGGGCATGTACTTGATGTCATGGGCCCCCAGCTTAGTCCCCCACTTCGCAATTCTTCCTGTATAATCAGCGCTTTGAAGCAAGGCCTTGAGTGGCAATTGGGTCAAGACAACAACCGTATGCGCCTGAAAATAATGCGGCAATTTGCGTGTGGCATGCACCACGGCTAGGACGGCCTTCTCCAACGGCAAGTATCTGACCTCGGCCTCATGGAGAGACTTGCTAATATAGTACACGGGTCTCTGCACCCCATTGTCATCCCTTAGTAATACCAAGCTTACCGCATAAACGGTCACCGCGATGTAAGCAAATAAGACCTCGTCCACGTCCGGTCTGGACATTATCGGTGGCCGAGACAGATAGTCTTTCAATTGCTGGAAGGCTAAAGCACATTCCTCAGTCCACTCAAAGTCCTTCCACTTATTCAACAGAAGATAAAAGGGTCTGCATCTGTCAGCGGACCGGGCTATAAAGCGATTGAGGGCAGCGATCATTCCGGTCAGTCTCTGCACCTCTTTGGGATTCCGAGGTGGTTGTAAGATATTAATGGCCTGGATCTGGTTTGGGTTCACCTCAATTCCACGATGAGTGACCATGTAGCCTAGGAACTTCCCCGAGCCTACCCCGAAAGAACATTTAGAGGCGTTGAGCCGCAATTTGTGTCTTCTCAGGATTTCAAAAATGCATTCAAGGTCGGCGATGTGGTCGGACTCTTGTCTGCTCTTGACTACCATATCATCGATGTAGATTTCGATATTTTTACCCAGCTGAGGCTCGAACATTCTGGTCATCATCCTCTGATACGTGGACCCCGCATTTTTAAGTCCGAATGGCATCACTTTGTAATGATAGTTGCCAATCGGCGTGACAAAAGCCATCTTCTCCTGGTCTTCCCCGGCTAGGGGTATCTGATGGTATCCTTGGAAGGCATCCAAGAAACTCATCCGGGGATGCCCCATAGTTGCGTCCACCAGTTGATCAATCCTGGGCATGGGGAAGGGATCCTTTGGGCAGGCTTTGTTTAGATCCGAATAATCCACGCAAACCCGCCATTTGCCATTCTTTTTCTTCACTACCACGGTGTTAGCCAACCAGTCGGGGTAGAAAACTTCTTTGATAGCCCCAGCCTGTTTTAGCTTATCCATCTCCTCCCTAACAGCGTCAGAATGTTCCCTTGAGGATCGCCGAGGAGGTTGTTTTTTAGGAAGAGCAGACGGACTTACGTTTAGATGATGGCAGATGAAATTTGGATCCACTCCTAGGGCCTCATAAGCATTCCAAGCAAATACATCGATGTTGCGCCTTAGGAAATGCAATAGCTTCTCCCTATCTTGAATAGGGAGCTGGGCGCCGATTTGAAAAAATTTCTCCGAGTCCCCATCAATAAGAACTTTCACCAGATCCTCACACTTCGCCTCCTCGACCCCTATGTCAGATATCGGGACCGTTGACTTTAATTGCTAGGGATCCTTGCTGGCCCAGTCCGAGGACCCTGATTCTGGTTGGTGCATAATGGCCGCTACCAGACACTGCCTGGCTACGGCCTGACTCCCGAGCAATTCCTCAACTTGGTCCCCGGATGGGTATTTGATTTTTAGGTGAAGGGTAGATGAAACTGCCCCGAGGGCGTGGAGCCAAGGTCGCGCCATGATAGCTGTATATGGTGAGAAGGCATCCACCACGATAAAGTCCACCTCCACCACCTCCGAGCCAGCCTGAACAGGCAATCTGATCTGTCCCCTCGGAACAACTACTCTCCCATCGAAACCGACCAAAGGCAAGTCATAGCTAGTCAGATCCTCCTGCTTGAGATTGAGGCCCCTATACAGGTCTGGGTACATAATTTCAGCCCCACTGCCTTGATCTACCAGTACTCTCTTCACATCATAGCCCCTTATCCTAAGAGTTATCACCAGTGCATCATCGTGGGGCTGTATGGTCCCGGCCTTGTCCTCGTCCGAGAAGCTCAGCATGGGTTGGGAGTTGAATCTGGCCCTCTTTGGCTCCTGCCCAGGATCCCCAGGATACACTCCAGCCACCGTCATTATCCTGGAGGGGCATGACCCTGTCCTGCCTGGTGCGGCGAGAATGACGTTGATTGTTCCTAAGGGAGGTCTGGAGGAATTATTACCTAGAACCCCTACGCCAGTCTGGCCTCCCTGTCCGTTAGGCTGCGATAGGAATTGTTTCAACCTGCCCTCTCGGATCAGTTGTTGCAAATGGCTCCATAGAGTCCTGCAGTCCTCGGTCGTATGCCCGGGCTCTCTATGATACTGACAATGCAGGCTCTGGTTACGTTTCGAGATGTCTCCGCTCATTTTGTTCGGCCATCTGAAGTATGGCTCGTTCTTAATCTTCTCCAAGATCCGGTGTACTGGTTCTCGGAACACAATGTTAACTGTTTGGGTGGATCTAGACCCAGCTTCTCCTCCAAATTCTCGCCGAGGTCGGTTATTGCCGTAACGATCCGACCTGAAATCCCTTCTCTCCTGAGGGATAACCTTACCCTTCCCTTTCTCCTGCAACTGATCTTCCTCGACCCTCTTATACTTGTCAATGCGATCCATGAGCTGGCGAACACTGACCACTGGCTTTCCTGTCAGGGACCTCCGTAAACCATGGTCGGCTGGCAGACCGACCTTAAAAGTTCTGACGGCCACATCATTGAAGTCACCCTCGATCTCGTTGAACATCTCCCAGTACCGATCCGAATAAGTTCTCAGGGTTTCTCCCTCTCTCATGGATAAAGACAGCAAAGCATCCAGAGGCCGAGGAACCCTACTGTTCGTGATGAAGCGGGATCCAAAAGCTTGAGTGAGCTCTTGGAAAAAGTTGATGGAACCCGTTCTGAGGCCGTCAAACCATCTCATCGCCACAGGACCCAAACTGGACGGGAACACCTTACACATTAAGGTCTCGTTATGAGAGTATACCGCCATCTTCTGATTAAAGTAGCTAACATGCTCAACTGGATCGGTACGGCCGTTGTAGAGGGTGAACGTTGGTTGGGTGAACCGCTTGGGGAGTCGCCCTGCATCAACCCGGCGTGTGAAGGGTGATTTGGATATCCGATCGAGTGCCTTGCTCATGGCATCGTTTCCCAATCCCCTAGAGGACGCGCCTCTGCCCTTGCGTTCTCGGCGATTGTCCTCCTCATAGGAGAAAGTCTCGCTCGGGGGCGTACGTGACTTGTGCCTGTAATTGTCATCACCCTCTTCATCAGAGGAAGGATCAGAACCTGAAGGGCTTCTCTTCCTTCGCTCCCGTCGCAACTTCCTCTTCAAATGATCAATCTCCTTCTGCATGGCTTTAGCACGGTTGTTCTGCGAGATATGGCTATCGCCCCTAGACTGACCCTCTCCAGCACAGGTGGTATGCATGCTTCCTTCCTGGCCTTCCTGGAAGTGCTCTTCCCTTTGAGATCCCAAAGATTCTTGATGGTGTGGACCTAAGCCAGCCATGTTAAAGAACCTAACTATTCTAGACCACTAGCCCTTCCCACAGACAGCGCCAATTGTAGGGACACAATTTTGGGTGCCTGTCCCAACGATGGATGGATTAGCCTAAAAGGGCCCCTAAGCAATGAATTTGTAGAGAGTAAGTTGAGAAGGACTGGACTAGGGATAATTCAGCTCTTCAAATGGTAGGGACTAACTCCTCCACCATGATCAAATTCTGTTTTACACTTGTAATCTTATATTCCTTCTACGTCCGAGGCTTCTTTTCTCTTTCGTTCTCACTTATTTCTTTTTACCTCTCTCTCCTTTTTGTCCCAAAAGATCCCTTTTCTTCCTTTTTTCTCCCCTTTTATACTTCCTCCCCTCCTTTCTTAGCCATCCACGTGTGGATCGCTTACTTCCTCTTTGGACACTTGTCCCACAGTTTTTTCCAGAAGTTGCTTCGTAGAAGCAACGGGACACTTTTCTACTGTTCAGATGTCTTCTCCACATAAATGCGGCCAGAAGATTAGCTGTGGGGCATTCAATGCGGGGTTGGCAGCCTTTCTCTTTGATATTTTGGGATATTTTCAGGATGTGTGGCTCTACTACGTTCAACAAAGCCAGTGGAGATTTTTGGGGCACTTTTCTGACCGGCCGGTTTTCAAGGTTTATCTATACCTCGACCGTCCGAGGTGTTAATGTTCTCGGACAGACGGTCGATCTCTCCCAAGTCTTGTTCAGATTCCCCTCCGCTTACCTCGGTCATTATAGATCAGACTAAGTAGTCCTTGGCTGGGCCATGGTCCTCGGCAAGCCATTTTGGTCCAACACGTGGGCCTATGGTTCTCGTTATTTGGGCTCCACACCCAGGCCCATCATCCCTCTTGATATTTTTGTCCCCACAATAATATAAGATGTTTTATTTTTTATCTAAAAAACATTGATTTTCTAGGTTTAAAATTTTAAAACTTATAATTTATCTAATGGAAAATTCGATGACACATGCCTTTTGTTAACTTTGTTATTTATTTATTTATTTTCTTAGCAAAATTCAGTTATTTATTGTTTGAAGATGATAATATTCATTATCATTCTTAGAAGTTTTTAGTAAGAGGATATATTATCTTTAGCAAATACTAAATAGGTACTAAAAACCTATTATAGTAAAATAGATATTTATATGTTAAATAACTATCCTAACTTTGTGGTTGATCAAAATTCTAATGCAAATGAGATTAACTTTTCATGATATAATTATCAAAATTCTTAAAATTAATGTCTATTTCGATTGATGTAAATCTTTATATACTTTTTTTTAAGGGAATCTTTATGTACTTTTAAAATCAAATAATTTATATATTTGTTTTGTAATACAATAAAATCTAGAATTGACTTTAATTACTATTTTTTTTCCCATGATAAACACGTGTCTTGCACGTGTTGCCCTAACTAGTTCAATCATAAATGAATCTATGTTTTGTGTTTTTTTTTTTTTTTCAAATGGTGTGGATTTAGAAAAAAAAAAAGTTCGTTTTTATTTTTGAGTCATGCTAATGAATACCCTTTGGAAATTGGTAAAAAAAAAAATTTAGGAAAGTTTTGACATCATTTTTATGAAAAAATAGAAAAAAGTTATCAAAATATTAATTATTTTTTTTCTTTTTTAATAAAATTTTTTTAAATAGATTATTAACCAATACCTTAAGAGCATTCATTAGCATTTTCTTTTACTTTTTATACCATACATTAAAAAAAAAAAAACAAAAAACAAAAAACCAATCCCAATTCCACGTGATGGACCAACTCACCAAGCACCGAACAAATCGTAACCCGTCTCTGATAAAAAAAAAAAAAAAAAAAAAAAAGGAATGTGGAATACATGACCCCCGATTTGAGATTTCAATAACCAATAAGAATCCTCCAACGCAGTCTTACCAACCCTTCCCACCTAGTGTACGTAACTACCTCCTTGCTAAACAAACGGCAACATGATAGAAGTTACATAGTGGAGCGCCATTCCCGCACCGCCATGTGTAGTTAAACCCCCTCACGTCCTTTGTATGTAAGAAAACCCAAAGTTCGCCTATTAAAGTTCCAAAATTGGAGAAAAAAAAAAGAAAAAAAAAAACCAAAACCATGAATATAACAATTTACATGAACATAAGAGATATTTAATTCTTACTTATATAAAAAATCAATTGGTATCTTTATCTAATGATAAAAAATTATTATCCAAAGCAATCACTGTAGATTAAAACTATTTATAAAAAAAATTACAAAAAAAAGCTTAAAATATCACAAATTATCTAGTAACGAATGTGATTCATAACTGAATATTTAAATTGTCTCTTTATGATTGGTGATATATCAATTTGCAAAATTAATATAGTAAAATTTGTAGTATTTGTAACTGCTTTAATTAAAAAAAAAAAAAAACATTCTCCGATCTCCCCGTGTGTGTGTGTGTTAAAAATACTTCGTATTCTCAAAATTCAAAACTGCAAGCACAAGATTATAGACACCTATTTCCATACCAAATTTCATAATTATTGACTTGTACAACTGTAAGTGGTTGACGAAAAATAATAAATTCATATATACAAAAAATGTTTACGGCTCATAATCAAACAAATTAACAAGTTGTGAACTTAAATGTGCCATATGACGTGTCACTAGATTTATTCAAATCTTAGAGACACTCACACAGTCACACATTGTACAATATAAGACAAAAAAAATGTGTAGGGGTAAAAGGCCCAATTCTAGATAGTGGGTCGTGGGCCTGTCCGAGGGAACTGACCGCCCGAGGACAGTAAGTCACAAGGACTGTACCTGGCTTAACTCCTCCCTGTAGTAAAACTTGTGTGAAGGAAGAAAGGAATGGTCCGAGGAGCACTGTCTGGTCGGATGATCAGAGGGATAATCCAGATGAATGTTCCAGCATTGATCCTGTCATTTCTGGAGAACCTCTAGGTTCATGTGAGCAAAGAAGGCAGGTGGCAGCAAAGAGATATTATGTGAAAGACTGCTACCACCGCATTTATAACCCTGCATCTAACCTCCTGGCCGCATTAATGGGGAAAAAACATCTGAACAGTGATATTCATCCTTTACAGCTGCCATATGGAGACTTCAAGTGAAGGTTGATGGGACAAGTATCAATGGAGACTCACCTAACTGGCACGTGAGGCAAATTGGCCTATAAATAGAGCAGGAAACAAAGAGAAAAGGCATCGAACAACCAGGAGAAAGAGGGAAGCCATAAAAGAAGAGAACAGAAAAGAGAAAGATAGAATTACTCAGAACAGTTGCCTAAGCTTTCTCCTTGGACTAAGCCGAGAAGGATCCTGTACAATCTCAATATTTCGTTTACGTTAATCTGGTCATCACCATATTCGAGCCATCAACCCACTCGCTCTCAATCAAGTTTTCTTCGGCGCACTCTCACAACAAATTCATTTCAAGGATACTGCATACATCATGGGCTTCAATTTCTTCTGCTTGTAGGCCAATCTATTGATTTGTGTCCTTACAACTACATATTTTGAAAATATACCAGTTAATTGCAAGTTCTTTATATTTTTAAAACACTAGTTTTTGGCCCGTGCTTCGCATGATTTTTTCTTTATTTATAAATATTATAAATAGACACATTATAAGAAAATTATTCTTCATTTAAAAAAAATATATTATTATTGTTATATAAACGTTTAGTATTATTTTACGTTGTCCTCTTTTAATTTGTGACTAAATTTGATTACTTTTTTTTTTTTCCCTTCTTTGAAAGCATAAATTGTAAATAATATATAAAACTAATTGAGCAATTTCCAATTAACCACTTATATAAGCTTCTAAAAAAAAGTACCGATAGTTAATAACATCAATGGCATCAAATTTGCTATTTAACAAAATATATATATATATATATATATATATATATATTCGAAAAAAGAAAAACAAAACAAAACAATAAAAAAAACAAAAGTACTTGGAAGCTTACCTATTGAGAGCATCAACAAACAATAGAACTTCATCAGTATCAAGAGAAGTGGAATCCCACAATTTCCATGTCTTTCTCTGTTACCTGACTTCAGAATTTGTTTAATTTCTTGGTGACTTTCTATATATGAAGAATATCATCAACAACAATGTTAAGATTAACTGCTTTCTATTTATTTTCTTCATCAAATAAAATAGAAAAATAAACTCAAAAATGAAAAGAAGATTGATAGAATAACTTGAAGAAAAAAAAAAGTTGACAAAAGATATAAACTGTTGTACCTTTGTGAGAATACTTTTGTTGCAATTGGAATTCATAATCTAGTTTGTTATATATAGTGCAATTATTATTTATTAGTGAACTTACTATATATATAAATATATATATAGAGAGAGAGAGAGGGTTGGGTTCAAGTTGCACCTGGTGTAACTCTAAGTAATATTACACCATTCAATAACTTTTTATAGAATTCATATTTTGAAAATCCCACTATTGAATTACATGTTCTTTATGTTCATAACATTCATACTAATTTTTATTTCAATTGGTTGTTATTTACAATCCTATCCATAAACTCATTTTTTTATGCATTATTTTAAACTACAGAAACTTGAATTTAAATAATTTATTGTTGACATGGCTATTAATTTTTCATCACCTTAAAATTTTGCAAGCATATAAAACATATGAATATAATGTAATCTAACAGTAGATTTGTCAAAATTCACATCCAATTAAAAAATATTGAGTGATGTAATATTACTTAAAGTTACATTAGGTGTAATTTGAACCAAACCCATATATATATATATATATATATATAAACACCTCTAAGCACGCATGTTGTGCATGCTCAAAGGCTCTTTTATTTTTTAAGTAAAAGTTAATAATTTTCATCTATTATAATTTGAAAATATTTTTTTATTTTTCAAACAAATAAAAATGATAAACTTTAAAGATAAGGAAAAATAAGATAAGCGTGAGAGGGAGAATGCTAAAATTTAGGAGTTCTCTTAGTTTTTTTTTTTTTTTTTAACTAATAATGTTTTGCTTTTATTTAAATGAAAAATGAATAAAAATAAAAGAGTAAATTTTAGGGAATAAAAAGATGAACGTGAAGGGACAAAAATCCTAAATTTTAGGAGTTTTCTTTTTGAATTCAAAATAAAATTTGTTATTTGACATTTATGACCTTATTTCTAAGAGAAGTTATCATGAGAGTATTTTTAAGCCACATAGAAGTCCATATCAAAAAGGGGAATCCTCTTTTATATATATATATATATATATATATATATAGAGAGAGAGAGAGAGAGAGAGAGATGAGTAGTTATAAGTTACATAGATGTAAGAAATCGAAGAGTTATCAGTTACAAATGATGATCTCACTAACTATTGTGTTGTATGTAGCTACCCATTTACCATACCTATGGGTTATACAAACTATTAAATTTACGGTTTTTTTTTTTTTTATATATAATACAAAAGGACATATAACCATGTATGGTATTTATTCATGTATCTTATTTAAAATTTCAAATGCGTAAATCATTTTTTTTTTTCCTTTTGAACACAAAATGACGTAAATCACTATATTTTTTATTTGTATTCATTTTTACCCTAAAAGTTAAATAGAAATCGTAATAAATAGGTGTATGCAACACAAAAGTGTAAGTGTAGTGTGTTTAAATCTAGAATCCCCCTGTGAGTTCCAATTAGCTCAACTGGTAAAGTCTCTGATGATTGAATAAGAAACCTAGGGTTCAATCCCTACCTACACTAAAAACTTATTGGTGTCTTGGTCTAATAATAAAGAGCTATCATTAGGAGCGGATGCTATAAGTTGAAATTCTCTCAAATCTAGATTCCCCCTAAATGGTGTGTAATAGTAATACCCACTTAAATAAAAATGGAAATAATTTTTTTTCAAATGATAATAAATAGTTGTATATATATATATATATATATATATTGTTAGGTTCTAAGACTTTAGAAACTAATGTATTAGAATTTCAATTTGTAATATGTTGGCAAACCATGATCAAAATATAGAGTCTAGCTTTAAGCTTGCTCAAAGTGTGATTTATTGCAAAATTGGAATTGAGTGATTGTAGGATTTATTGGACAAAATCTGCAAAGCTCGATCGATCGAAAATTAGACTCAATCGATTGAAACTCGTTCAGATTTAATTTTCTGCAAAATTTTAAATTTAGCCCAAGCTCATATGATGTGTAGGGTTTTGTATTTCACTCCGAGTATAAAAGGAAAAACCCTAGCTACATTCTAGAAGTCTTTTGAGTGTTGTGTGTTGTGTGTTGAATCTTCTGTGAGATCTAAAGGTGTTTATATTCATACACACACAAAGAGTTGTCAAGATCAAGATTCGTGTCAAGAACTTGATGATCTCTTCAGTTGTTGCATAAAGAACTTTAAAGAAGATCTGAAACTTTTGAGTAAAGTCTCAAAGTCACAAGTAGGAGAACTTGTGGTTGCAGCAGATCAAGGAAAGAAGTAGTCTGTAGACTCGAAGCTGTCACGTGGTAGTAAGTTTTCTACTCAAGGTAGTATTAGGATGTTAGTGGTCTAAGTTCTATTATAAAAATTTCAATTCTTTCATAATGAATCTGTTTTACCTTAACGATAGCTAGGTTAAATCCTCCCCAAGTTTTTTACCGGTTAGGTTTTCCTATGTTATCATATCGTTGTGTTCTTTATATTTCTGTCTTATTTACATGATATGATTTTATTGTGTTAACCTAGAACTGAATAATTTATCTAAGTAATCACTTGGCTAAATAACTAGGTTAAACAACTTGTGTTAAGGGGTCTAAAAACATACAAGTGGTATCAAAACGGGTTAGCTCTTGTGTTTTAGATCAGAGTTGATCCTTGACCCATGTTGTCATGGATTCTTTAAAGTTCTTTTTGTTAAAAATCCAACTTTTCTATTTTTGGATCATATGATTTGTTGCATGTGTTAAGTCTTTTCTTAAGTATCTTGGTCTAATTGCATGTGATGATAATTATGTGTGTTACACTGCTTCAACTGCCTTAAAGGCACGCGATTCTTGTCTTTGGAATTTGGATAGTGATTATTCCAGGCATATTACAGGAAACAAAGTATTATTCAAGACACTCTTTGAAGGAAAGACTGGGACAGTCACATTTGGAGATGGGAGAAAATCTGTGATCAGAGGTATTGAAATTATGGCCATTCCAAGGTTATCGGTATTTGAAGATGTCTGGTATGTTGATGGGCTAAAGGCTAACTTACTCAGCATCAGTCAGATTTGCTACAATGGGCTGAATGTTCTCTTTACAAAGTATGAATGTGAGATACTTGATGGAGGAGGTGACTGCATGTGTATTGGTGTTAGGATTGCTGACAACTGTTATGGTATAACAACAAGTATAACTAACAAGTGTTTCAGTGTAAAGATCAATCAAGTAGACCTTTGGCATCAACGGCTGGGACACGCAAGTCACAAGCAATTAGAGAAGATCTCCAAGTGTGAAGCTATTATTGATTTGCCCAAGTTTGAAAAGATAGAGAAAAGCATATGTGGACCATGTCGGATGGGTAAACAAGTGAAGTCCAAGCATCCATCTATAACTGAAGTTCAAACCTCAAGACCTTTGGAACTATTGCACATTGATCTCATGGGTCCTATCAGAGTTCAAAGTTTGGGTGGAAAGAGGTATATTCTAGTAGTTGTAAATGATTTTACTAGGTATACTTGGGTTGTGCTTTTGAGAGATAAGGTCGAGGCTCCTGAAAAGATGATACATCTGTGTAAGAAATTACAAGTTGAAAGAGGTACTGTGATAACCAAAATTAGAAGTATTAATAGGAGATAATTTGAGAACACAAAGATGCTTCTGCAATGATCAAGGCATATCAAGAGTTCTCTTCACCAAAGATACCACAACAGAATGGAATAGTCGAACGAAAGAATAGGGTTATTCAAGAAATGGCTCATGTCATGCTACATAGCAAGAAGATGCCCAAGTCTTTCTGGAAAGAAGCAGTTAACACTGTATGTCATACACTCAACCGAGTGTATCTCAGACCTGAATCCAAGAAAACTCCATATGAACTTTGGAGAGGGAAGAAGCCTGTTGTAAAATATTTCAAGATATTTGGAAGCGACTGTTACATTCTGCGTGATAAGGAAAACCTAGAAAAGTTTGATGCAAAAAGTGACAAAGGATATTTTCTAGGCTATTCTACCACTAGTAATGCATATAGGGTGTATAATCTAAGAACTAAAACAGTCATGGAGTCTTCAAATGTGGTGATCAATGATGAACTATGTCTAGAATCTCATTCAGAAGACACTCCTTCGGTTCAAGAGAAGACTATGGAGGTTGAAGATTCTCTTCTTGAAGAGTATGTTGGGAAGTATAGCGATGAAGAACTACAACAATTGAATGACGATGTTTCAGAACCATCTGATAGGAACTAAGTGGATTTTCAAGAACAAGTCAGATGAACATAATACAGTTATTAGAAATAAATCAAAACTTGTTGCTCAAGGATACACACAAGTGGAAGGGATTGACTTTGATGAGACTTTTGCACCAGTAGCAAGACTAGAATCCATTAGAATACTCTTGGCCATAAAGTCATTTGAATTTCAAGTTATATCAAATAGATGTTAAGAGTGCATTTATGAATGGGATGTTGCAAGAAGAGGTGTATGTTGAACAACCAAAGGGTTTTGTTGATCCTCACAGATCGGATGATATCTACAAGTTGAAGAGAGCACTCTACAGGTTGAAACAAGCTCCCAAGGCATGGTATGATAGGCTAACTACCTATCTAACTAAGCATGGATTCAAAAGAGGATTTGCAAATACTACTCTCTTCATACAAAAGGATAAAAATTATTCTGTAGTAGCTCAAATTTATGTAGATGATATTGTTTTTGGTACTACTAATGATTCTCTTACTAAATCTTTTGCAGACGAAATGAAAAAGATGTTTGAAATAAGTATGGTTGGTGAACTAACTTATTTTTTGGGATTATAGGTAAAGCAAACGAATTCTAGAATTTACATCAACCAAGCAAAGTATGCTAGAAATCTTGTCAAAAGATTTGGACTTGAAAATGTTGCACATGCTAGAACACCAATGGCTACAAATGCAAAGCTAACCACTAATCCTTCAAGTGAGTCTACTGATGTTACATTATATAGAAGCATGATTGGTTGTCTTTTGTATTTAACTGCTAGTCGTCCAGATATTGCTTTTAGTGTTGGTATATGTTCTAGGTTTCAATCTAATCCTAAAGTTTCACAATTAAATATTGTTAAAAGAATAATAAAATATTTTAGTGGAACTTGTGATTATAGATTGTTTTATAGCAAAAAGTCAAATATGTTTCTTGCTAGATCCTCAGATGCAAATTGGGCCTTCAATGCCCAATGATAGAAAAAACACTACTGATGGGTGTTTTTATGTAGGGGTCAATCTTGTTGCTTGGATAAGTAAAAACTAAAATTATGTATCTCTGTCAACTGCAGAAGCAGAATACATTGCTGTTGGAAGTTGTTGTTCACAGCTCCTTTGGATGAAAAAGCTTTTAGGTGATTATGGGATATCACAGGACACCATGGTTGTCTATTGTGATTAATCTAGTACTATCGATATCTCTAAGAATCCTGTTCAACATTCTAAGACTAAGCACATAGAGATTAGATATCACTTTATTAGGGATCTGATTGAAAGACTGGTTGTGGTTTTAGAATATATCCCTACTGAACGTCAGAATGCTAACATCTTCACCAAACCCCTTGATAGAAATAAGTTTGAGACACTTCGTCAAGTGATTGGTGTAATTCTTTGTCCCTAGTCATCCTTGGTTCTCATGGTTCTTGTGCTTCATCTCAAAATTCTTTGTGACCATTCTTTTCTTGTTGTTTTGTTTCTTTTTGCTTCTAAGATTTGTATTGCATTGCATTCATGCATTTAATATAAGTTTTTTTTTTAATAAAAAATAAATAAAAAAAATAAAAGGAAAGAGGGATGTGTTTTGTATTATATATCTTGGATTTATAGTTGAGGTTGGCCATATTTTGTTTCATAACATGCTTGTATACCTTGTTTAGCTTGGATGAGCTTATTTTTTATGCACTTTGCTAGTTTTAGCTATGTAGTGCATGTTGTGTGGGAGTGTTAATAGTTTTTGATCACATGATTTTGATTTTAAAGTCACATGCTTTTAATTGTTAGGACTAGAAAATCCTAAGAGAAAGACAGAAATAACCATCTCACCACTGTTTACTAGCCAATCATGAACACCTTGATGCATATCGTATGATTTTGTGTACGAAAAAGTGTAACACATGCATAACAAGAAAATAAGGCATAGCCTGGGAATAATAATAAAATTGGTGTGTACATTATGTAGTTATAATAAAGATTACACAAAGAAATAAAATTGGTGTGTACATTAAGTGGCTAAAAATAAAAATTTCACAATGAACTAAAAATGTTGTGTACATTATAAGGCCAAAAAAAAAAAAAAAAACATGATTGCAAGCTTGTTTTCAAGGAGATGTGAGAGTTATATGATATAACTCTTTAGGTGATAGTCACTTACAAACTTATGTGATGAATAATGTAGAAATTGTGATTGATTACTATCTACATATCACCTCATATGTATCTCATGCAATTACTAATTGCACATACTACACAAGTTATTCTTTGCTAAACTTAATACATGAAATTGTGCGTAAAGTTTAATTTGGCCATCCAAGATTATATGTTTCTTGATGTTGATACAAAATATGTTCATCAATTGAATTTTGGGGACAAAAAGTGTTACATTCTTGTTTTGGAAGATCTAGGTTGAATTCAAGTGTTTTTGAAAAACTTTTAAAACTTATACTCATGCATTTCATTCATGAAATAAGTTGATTTGAATGTTTTCTGCATAAAACTTCTTCTGTTTTTCAAAATTTAAATTTTTCCAGATTTTCGATCGATCGAAGGTGTTTTTCGACCAATTGAAAATGTGTTAAAATTTTTTGTTTGAATCTGCATGGCTCGATTAGTGCTCAATCAATCGAATCTATTTTTCGATTGATCGAACCCCAATTTTGACCGATCGAATTTCGAAAGATAAGTCTTTTAAAAACCTTCTCCCTCACGTGATCTTCATATTTTCAAAAGTTTTTTAGACTTTTTCTTTCTTTTTCTCTTCGACTGATCCAATCTAAGTGATTTTTGTCGTTTTCTTCCTCAAAATTCTCCAAGTTTTTTGTCCTCAAGAATTGGTAAGACCTTTATACCCTTTTTTTTTCAATTTAATGACATGTTTCATGCATTTTTCTTGAAAAATTTGAACATAAGAATTTAGGGATTTTTTATTATTTCAATTGTTTTTAATAATTTTTGATCAATCGGTTTTTGTTCTTAGTTCATATACATGTGATTCCCATGCATTAATTTGATCAATTTGGTGGTTTGAGAACAATTGGAAATTCTAGGGTTTGGTATTTTGTGAAAATGGGGATTTTGTTCAATTGGGTTTAATTTAATGAAATTGTCTTGTGATATTTATAAATTAAGTCATTACATGATGTTTCCTAACTAGTATAATAGTTAATTGATCAATTTGGTTTATTTTTGAAATTGGTTTTTTCAAAATTTAGGGTTTTTGGTCTAAAACTCTTTGTACAAGTCAATTGATGGTAAATGATGTGAAATTGAACAATTTATTAATGCATTAAAGCATGCATCATATGTACATTCATTACATGCATTATATAGATTGTTATTCGTTGATAATTTTTGTGCTCTAACCCTCTCTAATGCAATCTGCCCTTAGTTTTTGTTTTGGTTTTTGTTTTCCTTTTCCTCTAAACTCTTAGCATCATGGTTAGGAAGACTAGAGCTAAGAAAATCTCTACCCGATCCTTTTCAGACTTTAAGAGTGATAGGTTTCAGTTTGAAAAAACCAAGAAGCTTATGAGAAGCTTAATGTCTTTAGACCCGTGTAGGCTGAGCGTAGGGTTATCTTAAATGAGGTAGACCCCGAAATACGTAGGAACTTTGAACGTAAGGGTTAGTTACTACTCTTAGAGGTTGAGCATCCCCCTCCAGTTGCTTTGATTAGAGAGTTCTATTCGAACCTCTCTGTCTGCTCCGATTTTACCAACATTCAATTTGTGAAGAATTGGATAAGGGGTGAAGAGTATGTCATTACTCCTAACGTAGTGGCCTCTGCTCTTGGTGTACCTTCGGTATAGTAGCCTGTGTATCCTTACACAGAGTCTCCTCCTCTTGATGATATCGTATCTCTCATCACCAATACTTCCATTAGTTGGGGTACTAATCCTAGGGTTACTTCTACTTAGCTTACTAAGTTCAATTACTTTTTTTTAGGATATCTTGTAATAGTATCTAGCCAATTTCACATGTCCATACTATTCCTACTGAGAGATGTGCATTCTTGTACGCTCTCATCACTGATGCTCCTGTGAGTTTCCTACTCTTTTCATTCGTTCTCTTGTTGAGGTTCATAGGAGTAATGCAAAATCCCTTTGTTTGTTCTTTCCAGTTTTTATTCATAGGATTTTGTTAAATTTAGATTTAGATGACTCCCCCACATCCGAGCCCGTACATATCATAGCTCTCATAAGTGCCACCTTTCTTAAGCAAAGGGCTGCTTAATTAAAAGCAAGTTCTAAACGCCCTAAAGTCAAGTCTTCTACAAGTGATGCATCTCGAGCTCCTCTTTCTAGTGATCCTTCTGTCAAGGCTTATGTGGACCCCACAGCTGTCGTGGATCCTCCACCATCTACATCGAGCGATTATTCCTTGCAAGCTATGTTGGATAACATTTTAACAGTTCAGGTGGCGCATGGACAGATTCTATTAAATGTGCTTAATAAGGTTGCGGCCTTACGAGCAGATTTGACGCACGCTAGAGGTTCTACTCCACAGGCTCCACCCTCTAATAAGTCATGATTGCTCTTTGGCAATTCGTCACAAAAAGGGAGAGTACATACATATGGAGATATGGGGAGTTTGTAGATTGTATCTAGGAGTTATTGATATGTATTCTGTTTGATGTATTTCTTTTTATGGGTTGTATATGTTAGAGGGAGACATTATGTTTATGTATTTTTATGTTTCTTATGTTTCTTGTTTCACAAATGGTACATTGCTTATTGATTTATATTATGAGGTTATTCATGGTATATGTCTTTTATTTTATGTTTTATGAAATCAAGAAGTTTAATTTGTTTTACTTGTATTTTCCACACATGCGTTTATATGTTTGTTAACTATTTCAGAAATTTACAGGTTAATTCAGTCGTGGCTGCTGTCTACTTTAGCAATTGATAGATAGTGGTTTAAGTTGAATTGTAATTAGGGCTTTTTATTTGAATGGGCTGTTTTACTTTGAGCATTTTAATATTTGTTATGTGTTTTGTCACGGATTGCCAAAGGAGCAGTTTGTTAGGTTCTAAGACTTTAAGAACTAATGTATTAGAACTTCAATTTGTAATATGTTAGCAAACCATGATCAAAACATAGAGTCTAGGTTTAGGCTTGCTCAAAGTGTGATTTATTGTAAAATTGGAATCGAGTGATTGTAGGATTTATTGGACAAAATCTGCAAGGCTCAATCGATCAAAACTTAGACTCGATCAATCAAAACTCATGCAAATTTTATTTTCTGCAGAATTTCCAATTCAGCTCAAGCCCATATGACGTGTAAGGTTTTGTATTTCACTCCAAGTATAAAAGGAAAAACCCTAGCTATATTTTAGAAGTCTTTTAAGTGTTGTGTGTTGAATCTTCTATGAGATCTAGAGATGTTTACATTTATACACACACAAAGAGTTGTCAAGATCAAGACTCGCGTCAAGAACTTGATGATCTCTTCAGTTGTTGCATAAAGAACTTTAAAGAAGATCTAAAACCTTTGAGTGGAGTCTCAAAGTCACAAGTAGGAGAACTTGTGATTGCAGCAGATCAAGGAAAGAAGTAGTTTATGGACTCGGAGCTATCACGTGGTCGTGGTAGTAAGTTTTCTACTCGAGGTAACAATAGGATGTTAGTGGTCTAAGTTCTATTGTAAAAATTTCAATTCTTTCATAGTGAATCTGTTTTACCTTGAGGATAGTTAGGTTTAATTCTCCCAAGGTTTTTTACTGGTTAGGTTTTTCTGGGTTATCATATCATTGTGCTCTTTATATTTCCGCATTATTTACATGATATGATTTTATTATGTTAACCTAGAACTGAAATAATCACTTGGTTAAATTACTAGGTTAAACAACTTGTATTAAGGGGTCTAAAAACGTACATATATATATATATATATATATATATAGAAAGACATCATCGTTTTTATTTATTTATTTTTGTTTACACTTAGAAGAGAAATATGTGTACACATTAATTTTTTAAGACTAGTCTTTTAGGTTACTCACCAACAACACCCCCAACCCTCCCCCTACCCCTACACACTCCCCCCCCCCCCCCCCCCCTACTAGAGTATTTAAAGGAGCTTGTACTAGGTATTTATTACAATAGTGAAATTTATTATTTTATGCATTGTCAAAAGAACACGTGTCACCATTGTGTGTATCCTTCAATTTAAGGATCCAACTTTTATATTCTACTATTATAGATAGATATGTCATTGGTTTATGCATTGTTAAAAGAACACGTGTCACCATTGTGTGTATCCTCCAATTTGAGGATTCAACTTTTATATTATAATATTATAGATAGATAGATAGATAGATAGATATGTCAAATTTAATGCTAACTAGATGTTATTTACTAGTTGGTTCATAAACTTATTTTTTATGTATAATTTTAAACTACAAAAACTTAAAATTTAAACATTTAAGTAATGACATAGTTATTGATTTTTGATCTTTGATCTTATTGAAAATTTTCAAGCATAGAAAATATAAGAAAAAAACGTAATCTAATGTTGAATTTGTCAAAATTCACATCTAATAAAAAAATATTGAGTAGAGTTGTAGCTTTCGTCTACAACTAACTTTGTTGCCAAAACTTTGTCCAAAGTTTTATTATGTTAGGTCTAAAAAAATTTAAGGTGGTCACAAATTTTTTTAAGGTTAAAAAGATCATAAAATTTATGTATAATAATTTTTTTTCATGGTCAGAATGGTCCTGTGACCATCTTGGCTTCCATGTACAGTCACTCTGCTCTTGTGCATCATTGGGTCATCATTCTCGTGTTTTTGTTTTTCTTATCTTGACGTTATATATATCCATTTCAGATTTTTTTTTAAAAGGTTGACATAAATTTTATAAAGATTGTATCAAAACTGAAACTAAAAAAATGTCCGTATAGCCTTATATTTGTACCAAAAGTCTAGAAGATTTTATTTTTTAATATATGAAAGTTATAAGAAAATTGAAATCAATTGTATAATGTTTACACAATATAATTATTAATTATAAAAGAGCTTGCTGTGGTTATAATTATTATTTTTTTGAGGAAATGCTGTGGTTATTAGAAACGTAATGCGTTCATTAAAAATAAAAACCTTAATACTTGTCAAAAGTTTATTCGTCCTTTAGTATTTCTTCCAACATCACATGCCTAACTTTAAAAATAAAAAAAAAAATAAAAAAGCATCACTTGCACACCTGACCTTTGCCATTCTACTGTTACTCTTTGTCATTCCGGAAAAAATAAGTAATTGAGTTTTGTTTTGTTTTGTTTTGTTTAGAAGGTTTTTTTCTTTCTTTAAAAATAATTCTACTACAATAACTTTAGAGAGAAAGAGAGAGAGAGAGAAGAAAAAAAAAAAAAAAAAGAATTATGCCGTGGCCAACCATTCACTAAAAATTATTATAATGTAACTTGTAACCTAAAGGTGAAAATAAAAAATTCATAATTATGTATAAATTTGCCAGATAAGGACTACATATTTGTTTTACTAATTTATCTATGCTTTCTCGCATGACCTACCTTTTATGCTATAAAAAAATTCAGAAATGGGAAATACACGCATCACCACTAATCTGATAGCAATTCTCCTGCAGCCTATTTTTTTCTTGACTATAAATTAGCCAGATAAGGACTACAGTATTTGTTTTACTAATTTATCTATGCTTTCTCGCATGGCCTACCTTTTATGCTATAAAAACAAATTTCAGAAATGGGAAATACACGCATCACCACTAATCTGATAGCAATTCTACTGCAGCCAATTTTTTTCTTGACTACACGATATCCCACAACTTGCTTATCATCTTGTAATTGAGTTGTGAGTTCTAATTAGTTCAATTGGTAAATTTTTTGATGGTTGAATAAGAGATCTAAAATTCAATCATTGCTCATACCAAAAACCGATTGATGTCTTGGTTTAATGATAAAAAACTATCATAAGAAGGAAGTTGAAAGTCTTTAAAAAAAATAAAAAAAAAACTTGTAAGGACAAAGTTTAGTTACAAAATTGGTTATAGCCTAAGGCTACAACCTTACTCAATAAAATAAACATTACTACATATTTTGAAAAATCTAACCACTGAATTGCATGTTTTTTACACTCTCAATATACATGTCAAATTTTGTGTCAATCGGATATTATTTCCTATATGACTTATAAACTTATATTTATACATAATTTTAAATTACAAAAAACTTGCAATATAAACAATTTACTGATGAAATAACTATTGATTTTTAATTTTTAGAAATTTTACAAGCATGAAGGATATAAGATAAAGATATAATCCAATGGTGAATTTATCAAAATTCACCTCCAATAAAAAGATATTGAGTAAGGTTGTAATCTTAGATTACAACCAATTTTGTAACTAAGCTTTATCCAATTTGTTATTGGATTTCCTCATTTACATATAGGTCAATCACTGGTACTTAGAGTATTCATATTAGCTTGTACAAAAATATATGTTTATTTTAGCATTAGAATATTCTTTTATATGGGTGTAGCTTGTGTCTAGTGGCCAGTGTCATTGGACACATTGCAATGTGGACACATGTCCTATGGCCACTAGACACAATCCAGACCCTTCTTTTATTTTTATTTTATTTAACCATTTTTCAAAAATACTCATATTAGATTATTTATTATAAATTCTATTTCATTAAAATACATTTATTTTTCTATTGTTTCTTTTTTTTTACACACAACAACCACCATCTACTCTATTCCTTCGTCATTGGGATATGTAAAGAAATAATAAAAACTAAATACAAAATGAATAATACTAGTGTAAATTTACATTGTTATTGTTACAACTTTACAAATTTAAACATATTTAACTTGACTAATGTGGGTAATTTTGGAACTTGAATGTGTAAAATTGAATCAATTTTCTGTTTTTCATTATTTGATGCAAATGCTTTTAATAAAAAAAAAATCTGATCATGTGTTGACGTACAAGTAAGTTGTCACAAAATGTGTGTTCCTAGACTTTTAGTTTCTACAATCACATACTTTGTCACAATTTGCACATGTATATGCATC
Source organism: Lithocarpus polystachyus (assembly GCA_033629205.1). Lineage (NCBI taxonomy): Eukaryota > Viridiplantae > Streptophyta > Magnoliopsida > Fagales > Fagaceae > Lithocarpus > Lithocarpus polystachyus. Next base: position 44,237,394 of record CM066162.1, on the reverse strand, counting down.
ACTTACACATGGATTTATTACATACTTGATAAAAAAAAATATGTGGACATACATTTTGCCACAACTTAATCATATGTGAAATTATGAGTGGTGGAGAAAGAAGTTATTAGTCCATATGTCTTGACATTGAAAAGGATATCGCCGCAACCTTTAATTTGGATTCAATTTTAAATAATTTATGAGATTTGAAAGAACATTGAGTTCACTTTTCATAGGTATTTAATAATACTAACATTAAGGAATTTTAAAAAAAAAATTATTTTATTTGCTTATACTCCTGTTTTTTCTAACTTGAAATTTTGGTTCCGTTCCGATTATATAGCATGTTATCAAATTATGAGAAAAGAAACGGCAAAATATATGATGATAGAAGAGTTATATTTGATGAAAAGTAATCCAGAATCACAAGACATATGTGCAACTGTGCAAGTAATGACCAAAGTCGTGACAAATGCATGTGTGCCACTTTTCCAATTTGATAACAAATCACCACCAATAGAGAATGAAGCCGTGAAAGTATCCTCGTTATTTACTGTCTCCTTGTTTTCCCACAGTGGACTCCACTCTACCACCACATAATCTCTCCTCTTCTTTAGTACCTACCTCACAACGAGAAGTCCACAAAATACAAATACACCGAACACGAGAGCCTTGCTCTAGCGTCTCTCTCTCTCTCTCTCTCTCTCTCAAGACTAATAGGAGTTGAATTAATTAGCTGAGAGCCTTAGCCATGCCCAAGTGTGTAGCGGGCGATGTTGCTCGAGCCCTGGCGTGCCGGGACTCACGAGCCGCGGAGCACCTGAAGTGGATATCAATTGTGGTGATATTCATAACCAGCGTCATAGGAATTTCCTTGCCCGTACTATTAGCCCGTTACTTCCAAGGCAAACCCCTCTACGACAAGGCGGTGCTACTAATCAAGTGCTTCGCGGCCGGTGTGATTCTCTCCACCTCATTGGTCCACGTCCTCCCTGACGCCTTTGACGCTCTCTCTGACTGCCAGGTGGCATCTCAACACCCCTGGAAGGACTACCCTTTCTCGGGATTGGTCACTTTGGTTGGGGCTCTAACCGCTCTCTTGGTGGACATCACAGCCACGTCACATGTGGAGCACGGTCACGGTGACAGTGAGAGCTACGTTCCTGTGGGGACACATGATCAGGAAAATGAAAAGAAATTGTGTGGGGGCGAGTTGAGAAATGAATCGGTGGAGATGGTGGTGCAGGTGGTGAACGAGCAAAGCCGAGTCGATGAGGTGGTGAAGCTGAAGCAGAGACTGGTGTCGCAGGTGTTGGAGATTGGGATTATATTTCACTCGGTCATAATTGGAGTTACCATGGGGATGTCTCAGAATCAGTGTACAATTAAGCCTCTTGTTGCTGCTTTGGCCTTTCATCAGATCTTTGAAGGCATGGGTCTTGGTGGTTGCATTGCTCAGGTAATACCCAAATCCCTAATTATAACTTTGAAAGCTCAAATATATTAGATTGCTTCCAGCCTAAAAAAAAATAGATTGCATTAGAGACGGTGATATTCAATTTTAGAAAAATTTTAACACCCACTTTCATCGTAAATATATTAAAAAAATTGATTTTTTTCTTTTTCCATTAAAAAAACTTTTAAAAATATTTAATAAATTAATTTACTAAGGAATTTGTTAACTTTTTTTTCTAATTATTTTGTTATAATTAAGTCTGACACAAAAAATTTTGATTATTTGTGGTGATCTCAGCATCTCTAGCAATTGCGATTGAGTTTGTGTCTATAATACTTTGTATTTTGAAAAAAAAAAGGGGGGGTAAGGAAAAATTAGTTTTTTAAAAAGCTATATAAGAAGGATGATAGAATCACATCCTAGTGTAGTCCAAAGGAGCGTGAGTGTGAGTGTGAGTGTGAGTGTGAGTGGTAATTGTGCATTTAGGGGTAGAAGTTGATGTCACTATGTCAGGTCAGGGCAAAAGTTATTCTGGTATTTTAATAGATTTGGGAAGGAAAAAGAAAAGGTTAGCATAACATAGTAAAATACAAATATGTCACTGATGGTCACGGATGTTGTCTTGGCCTCGGTAAATACCTAATGTAAACACAAGTGCAGTAATAGGGAAATTTCACTTTTATTGTATGAATGTGTGATTGGGGAATTAGAGTCCATTAGCTAAAATAAAAATAATTTAGAATTGTATTATCGACGCCATGGACTTTCTGGAGGATAGAATAGTCAATGTATTGACGTAAATTACAACGAAAACTCCGCACATGGATACGTGTTTGAATAAATTTTCTGAATATTGACAAGGACCCCGACGGAACATTTTCTATGCCTAGACATATAGGACCCATCTTTTGATTTGAGTTTATGACACTAGGGCCTGTTTGGCAGGACATTTCAAATACCTATTTTCAATTTTTAAATAATATTACACACTTTTTTACACTTTTTCATTTACGCGTATTTTAAAAAATTACAAATAACACTACTCAAACTCCTCTATCAAACGGACCCATATCAATAAATTGCCTAAAAGAATGGTAGATGGTTCTTTTCGTAGAAAAAAAGAATTGGTCCCCCTCTTTTTTTTCTTTATATTGAAAAAAATTAGAGAAGAAATGAAGTCCGAATGATTCAAAGTCTACCTTAGAATAAATATTTTAAGGGTTGAATGTTTGGAAATTGCCTCAAATTCTAATTATAACTTGGAAAGTCAATTAGGTTTCCTAGTTGAAGAATGAAAAATTAATTTAGGTTTCCTTGTTATAGAAGGAAAGACTATTCTTTGGTGTGGAATGAAATCTATTCCTTGTTAAAGAGGTAATGTATTCCTAATCCAAGAAGGAATAGTAAAAGAGTTTTATAATAGACAATGCTACAAAGAATTTGATGGTTTTGGCTCAAGAGTTCTCCCTATAGGGAGTGAGAAAATAGAGTGTGAAACCAAGAGAGAGAAAAAAGATTTTCGCTTAGGAGGAACGCAAGAGGAAGAAGAGAGTAAGGTATTGCCGCCTTCAAGAAGATAGCTAAGGAGGAGAGAGCAAAATGTTGCTGCTTTTGAAAGAGATAATTAGTGTGTGTGTGTGAGAGAGAGAGAGAGAGCAAAGAAAACCAAGAGAGGTTTTTTTTTAGTCGTGAGACATACACAAGAATTATTGTAATTGATTTGATAATAATGAAATTATTCAGAATTTGTCCTGTCAATTTTTTCCCTTCAAAGAGAAATGGTTTTCCACGTAAATTTTGTGTTCTTGTGGGTGATTATTATTTTGGATTGCTAATATTATTGATAATATTATTTGAGACCCAACAAGTGGTATCAGAGCTAAAGTAAGAGTAGAAGTGATAGCTAGAGAAGAAAGCAATGCTTCAAGAATTGCAAAGTTTGATAGAACAGATTTTGGATATTAGAGGATGCAGATCGAAGATTATCTCTATGAGAAGAAGTTGCATCTGCCTCTTTTGGGGAAGAAACTACAAAAGATAAAGAATGAAACCTTCTTGATAGACAGGTATTAAGAGTTATTCGATTAACTCTATTAAGATCAGTTGCGCACATTACTGTGAAAGAAAAGACCAACAATGGTATTAAAGCTTGGTTGATTTAGTGGATGACTCTTTGTGTGAATTAAGATGGAAGAGAAGGGATTGCTTCGATTAAGGTGAGTTATTCCAAGAGTATCAGAGCTAAAGTAAGAGTAGAAGCGATAGCTAGAGAAGAAAGCAATGCTTCAAGAATTGCAAAGTTTGATGGAACAGATTTTGGATATTAAAGGATGCAGATTGAAGATTATCTCTATGAGAAGAAGTTGCATCTGCCTCTTTTGGGGAAAAAACCTGATACTATGAAGAATAAAGAATGAAACTTTCTTGATAGACAGGTATTGGGAGTTATTCGATTAATTCTATTAAGATCAATTGCGCACAATGTTGTGAAAGAAAAGACCAATAGTGGTATTAAAGCTTAGTTGATTTAGTGGATGACTCTTTGTGTGAATTAAGATGGAAGAGAAGGGATTGCTTTGATTAAGGTGGAGCTATTCCAAGAGGAAAAAAGGACTCGTTGATTAAGGTAGGAGCTATCCCAAAAGGAAAAAAGATAGTTGAGGACAATTGATGGAATCTGAGTCAAAGTGGAGATTGTTGAAAAATTGTCTTAAATTCCAATTGTGACTTAGAAAGTCAATTAGGTTTTCTAGTTGAAGAAGGAAAAATTAATTTGGGTTTCCTTATTATAGAAGGAAAGACTATTCCTTGGTGTGGAATGAAGTCTATTCCTTGTTAAAAAGGTAATGTATTCCTAATCCAAGAGTGAATAGTAAAAGAGTCTTATAAATAGACAATGCTACAAAGAATTTGATGATTTTGGCCCAAGAGTCCTCTCTACGGGGAGAAGGAAAAGAGAGCGTAAAACTAAGAGAGAGAAAAGAATTTTTCGCTTGAGAGGAACGCAAGAGGAATGAAAGAGTAAGGTATTGTCGCTTTCAAGAAGATAGCCAAGGAAAAGAGAGCAAAGGGTTGCCGCCTTCGAGAAGATAGTCAAGGAAGAGAGAGTAAAGTGTTGCTGCCTTTGAAAGAGATAATTAGTGTGTGTGTGTGTGTGTGTGTGAGAGAGAAAAGAAAAATAAGAGAGATTTTTCTTTAGTCGTGAAACATACACAAGAATTATACAGACACAAGAATTATTGTAATTGATTTGATAATAGTGAAATTATTCGGAGTTTGTCCTGTGGGTTTTTTTCCTTCAAAGAGAAAGGGATTTCCACGTAAATTTTGTGTTCTTGTGTGTGATTATTATTTTGAATTGCTAATATTGTTGATAATATTGTTTGGGACCCAATATTGAAATGATTTAGATACTTTAATAAACAATTGTATTAATCTCTCTTTTTCTTTTTCTTTTTCTTTTTTGAGAAACAATTATATTGATCCATTGTTTGTGAGAAATTATACCGTATACTATATTTGGTATGCTTTAAAGTTTAAACAATTATATTGATCCTTGCTTATGAGAAATTCTTCTATGTCTACTTCTTAAATAAATGTCACATATGAATCTCACTTTTTTTATTTAATAGGAGGGTGAATCGTGTGATACATAAACTATGTTGAATTATTACATTTTTTAGTAAATTAGTTTTCTTTAAGAAAATTAAACTAAATATCTTAGAGGAGCATTCCCATCAGGGGAATACAAAAATTTTATTTAAAAAAAAAAAAAAAAAGCATTTTCCTCAAAACACCATATTACCTATTTTGCATTCTCACTTAATAATATATCTCACATCCCAATCTTTAATTTGCATTCTATCACATTAAAATAATATATTTTCTACTCACACCAATAGTAGCAATTGAACCCAAACAGCAAAATCAAATGCCACTTTTCCCCAAATCCCCCCACCACCACCCAACCTAACACCACCCCACCCCAACCCATTAAACTTGATCATCCCATCACAAAACCCAGCCAACCCATCGAAAACCCAAATCAAACCCAAACCTAAATTCAAACCCATCACCACTACAAAAATTAAACACCATTATGAAACCCATCAACCCAAAATCAAACACCATTGCGAAAACCCACCACCACCACTAGGCAAATCTAGACTTTTACCCCAAAATGGAAGAAAAAAAAATATACTTAACAACCACCGTCAAAATAATCAACCCAACCACCCACAAAAACCCAACAACTCACGATGCAACCCCATTGACCCAGCAACCACCACCAAATAAATTTGCAAACCCATATCCATTAAAACGCCACCTCCATAATCTTGGTCTTATATTCCCAATCGCATCACTGGAAGCCCTTAGTTTTGCAAGTTGTAGAGCTTATTTCCTCTATATCTATGAAATAAGGTAAAAGAGGAAGAGAGAGAGAGAGGCGAGTAAAAAAAGGCTAGAAATGTTTACAACACTAGCATTAGAGGTGTAAACACCCCCAGTTGCTATTTTACAACCCAAGCCACCCAAAACCTACTCCATCCAAGTTTTTAAACTTAAAAAAATTGCAACCTATGCAACCTTACTATTCATAGGTTATAAAAATAAATATATTATTTTAATTTGTGGTTGTGTGTGAAGAGAAACAGTAAGTGGATGGAAAAAGAGAGAGAATAGTACTTTATATTATTTTATTAGGTAGTTTATATTATTTTATTGGATTGTTTGTACAAATAAAAACTGGAATGTATGGTGAGTTGTAAAATAAGTTGGTAAAATAAATAAAATAGTATTTGAGGATGGCATCCCCGGATACTAATGCTCTTATTAAAGCTCCAATAGTTGAGTGTTATTTTTCGAGTTTACTATAGCAAGTTGTAAACTTAATGTTTTCACTCTTGAGTGACTAAGAAATATGGAAAAAGTTAATGAATGCTCCCAAAGACATTGGTTTCTGAAATATTTTTTAAAAGCTTTTTGATGGAAAAAGAAAAAATGAATTAGTTTTTTGATGGATTTTTATATTTTTCATGAAAATCTTGTTAAAATTTTCTTAAATATAATTTATTAATAATTGCCATAAAGTGCACCTATTAACCGGAACGGCGGAACCAAGAAATATTTAGAAGACAACAAACAATTATTACTTGGGGACAACTAGATACGCAAATAATTTATTGATCATATACATATTATATTAGTGATCTGATGATATATGGTGAAAATTACAGGCGGGATTTAGCTTTGGAACGACGGCCTACATGTGTTTCATGTTCTCGGTGACAACACCCATGGGGATAGTATTGGGAATGATTTTATTCTCTGTGACCGGTTACGATGACAGTAGCCCTAAGGCCTTGATCATGGAGGGCTTGTTGGGGTCTTTCTCTTCGGGTATACTCATATACATGGGTCTAGTGGATCTCATTGCTGTTGATTTCTTCCACAACAAGATGATGACTTCCAATTTATGGTTAAAAAAGGCATCTTATATAGCATTAATTCTTGGCTCTACTTCAATGTCTATCCTTGCCCTTTGGGCTTGAGCCTTGAAATTCTGTAATTTTTTTTGTTTTTAATAAGCATAGAAAAAGTCATATGGGTTCCATGATAGACAATATACATTTCAAAACCACTGGTAGCATGTTGGAGTATTGGGAACAAACATATAAGGGAAAGTAGATGGTCATATTATCATTTAAACAAGTGGTAGTGTTGACAATGAGAAATCGCTTAACTTTTCGCTATCTTCAGTTGTAATTAGACATGCCATGACAATTAGTTACATGTTAATTACATAGTAATATTATATAGACATAACCCATTGAAGTGGAAATTCTCTTTTCGAGTTGGTAGCCAGAGCAGGCAAAGCACATTCTTATGAAACCTCTCCACAGATTTTAGGAAGGTTGGACCCAAAAAAAAAAAAAAAAAAACTGATTTTACGAAGGTATTGATTTGTGTAATATACGTCAACAATTTCCTCATGTTCGCATTTATAATTTTGATTAGGAAGAAGATGACAATTCATTTGGTTCTCTCTTCTCGTAAGTTTGACAATAATTTGTCACGTTAACCATCACCAGTTGCATTGCAAAGTGTCTCAGATGTAAATACCAAATGGGTTACATTAATTGGCAACGAAAGCAACCCAGGCCAAATAATGCTTTATCAAAAGTTGTTTTAATATTGGCTTTTTATCATTCTTCCGGTCTCTGCCATCTTTGTCATCTCCAACATCTATTTTTTATTTATTTATAATATGTAATCTCCAATCTCTAACATTAAGTGGAAATGCACAAACATGCATCATTGCATCAGACATGATAAAAGTCGAAAAAGATTGGCTAAAGCTTTGTGGAGGGTGAGTTGGACTGTGTCTTTAAGAATCATTATTAAAATCTTGATTGAATAACCTTTTCTCCGTAAGGGCAAGGAGCGTTCAAACTTTAAAAAATTGTTAATGCATATACAAAATCCACTAGTGGATTTTTTTTTTTTTTTTTTTTATCCCATTCAATTCATGGTATAATTCGAAGAATAGTCTCAAAGTCCATATCCATGATTCAGTTATCCATTATATCAATTAGTGTGTAACATATACACAAGTATAATTAAAAATAATCACAATTATACAGTTCAAAAATTTTTTTTTTTTAGAAAATGTTCTAATTATACATGGTATTAACTTACAGTTTTTTTTAACCATACATTTCAAAAATATGTAATGGTTTCTCATTACATATTTTAGAATTAATATTTATGATTTAGAATTTAATTGGTTTTAGACTCTTTAGTTTTTTTACCCAATAATTACTTGCCATAAAAATTAAAAATTTAGATTGACATGTGACGGAAAATTAAACTCTAATTAAAATCCAATCTATATATATTTAAAAGCTAAAGCATATAGTTTAATGTTGTCATGCTCCTGTTAAGCCACATCAGCGCCACTCCAACACCACATCATCAATCTATTTTCAATATTTTCTCTCTCTTATTTTTTTTTTCTACTTATTAATTTGCCACTTTACAATTACACATTTTCCAACATTTACTTATTTTAACTTTTTTATCTCCCCACTACTTTACACCTTGACCTTACACTTTCTCCATCCCTTCATTTTCCTTTTATTTTGACTCTTCTTCTCCCTATTTTTTGACTATAAAATTTGTTATTTCTCTTCCATTCAATTCATATTTTGCTCATACCAAAAGGTGAACACACACACACACACACACACACACACACTCTCTCTCTCTCTCTCTCTCTCTCTCTCTCTCTATATATATATATATATTCTTTATTTTGGTGGATGTTTGATTCTTTAGATTGATAAATTTTTATGTTTTACTCTACTTTAGATTGATATGATTTGGTTATATTTTAATTTTATTTTCTTTATTTGTTACATGTTATCCTTTGAAATTATAGAATGATTTACTATTATTCTATTACATAGCATGACTTGGATAATTTGGTATTTAGAACTATACATTTTTCTTTTAAATATTTTTCTACTCATCTTATTGTATATAATTTTATTATATGTCTCACATTTCTCTTCCGAAAAAGGTGATTGCTCTCTCTCTCTCTCTCACACACACACACACACACACACACACACACACACACACACACAATTATTAATTCTTTCTTGCAATTGTAAATTTAGATTAATGAATTTTTTTGTGTCTCTACTTTTGAATGATACACTTTGGTGGTGTGTTTTTCGAGTTATTTATCACATGTACTCTCTATCTTATAGTTTTGGTTTGAGATAATTTTTAGATATTTAAGAAGTGAGATGATTATGTATTTGAATGTCTCGATAAATTATTTGAGTAATATTAATTGTAAATTTGTAATGAGGTTTGAATATCATGATAATCTTCTTAAGAGAATGAGAAATTTAAATAATTAATTTTGGAACTTAAAAATTTTAATTGTAGAAAAAAAAATCATAACACACTATACAAAAGTTTGCATAAAATAGATCACTTGAAAAAAAATAGTATTTCTATCTTTCATCTCAAAAAAATATAATAGACTAATATCAATCGAATGCACCTAAGTTTTTAAATAATAAAAAAACTCAAAATAATAGAATAATATATTTGTAGAGATGGAGAGATGAAGAATAATTTTAGAAATAATATCTCCAATACGTTTTATAGAATAAATTATATATTATAAAATGTTACAAAATAGTTGTATATTCCCGCGCATCGCTTGGGTCTGCGACTAGTTTAGAAATAATTCATGACACAAAATTAAAAATTAAATGGGACACGTGGCGTAAAATTGAGAACCCAATTAAAATTTATTTGAATTTTCAGAGCTTTGGCTATTAATATATATATATATATATATATATATAAATTTTTGAACTTTATAATTTGGCCATTAAAAAGAATAGCTTTTATAAAAGAAATATTATGAAGAGTTCACGATGTGTTTATTAAACGGGTCAGTCGTATCGACCTGTTTATCAGATCTTAGCAAAATGAGAAAAAAAATACAAATTTTAGTATTAACTCAATTGATTTGAACTATGAAAAACCAAACAAATAGATCTTTTTAATATAAAATTCAGAATTAATGAGTAACTGTATCATAATTAATCATTCAAAATTAATCATATCTCAATATTACAAATAATCAATCACAATATGTCAAACAAAATAAACCACAACAATTAATAATTTATATACCTAGGTTTTAAAGGGTATATTGGTAAATAGTATTTAGTTAAAAGGATCAAACAGGTTCCCTGGATTGGACACGAACATGACTCGTTTATTAAACAGGTGTGGTGGGCCTTTTTTGTGTTTTAGGCTAGATTGCTCCTACTGTACCACGGCCCATGATTCTAGGGTGGGAGAGTCGGGACTGGCATAACTAAAACACACCTTAGATCAGCTTGTGCACAAGTTGGGCCCTTTTTGTGCTGACGCGTCTTGGAAAGAATCTTGAACGTATCACGTACTCACGACAAGAAAGACTGTTGCAAAAGTCATAGCAGGAAACATAATGTAGTAGGATAACTAAAACATTTTAACTAAAACATCTTCTACTAATAACAATAATACATGAGTAGCTCCATGATGGAAGATATCACAATATGATTACGAGAAACAAGGTCACGAAAAAGAAAAATTAATAGCAAGATAGTCAGTCATTAATTAACCAAAACAAGAGAAAAGAAGATTAGTCTGCTAGAAGAATGGGCTTAGTTCTTTAGCAGATTCAAATCCAAAAAAAAAAAAAGGGGAACTAATCTCCAATATGGGTAATCTCAAAGGGTGCTCCTGCCGTAGAAGTTACGCACTTAAAAAAAAAAGACCTAAATGGCTTAATCTTGAATTCTTGATTCATTAGAGAATGGGCTATTGAGAAGGAGAGAAGTAGGTAGCCTATTGATGTATGCTGTTGCTCCTATTACTCATATTTTTTTATTACTTTTGGTTTTCTGTATTCTTTCTTTCTTCATTTGCTCTATTTTCTTTTCTTTCTCTCTGTTTTTCTATATCTCTTGTTTGCCGTTTTTCTCTTCATCTCTTTCCCATTGTGCATGTCTATGGCCTTTTATACTGCCTGCCGTGACAGGATTTGTCATTTTTACTCCTTAACCACTTTTGGCGTGTTATGGGTATCCTTCCAAGACTGCCCACTAGTCTACTGGCTGCCCAGCCACCACCACTACACTGTATTGGCTGTGCCATGCCTCATTCCCAGACAAAAGTGGTTTTGTTTTGTTTCTTACCCCCCTTGACACTCTCATCCGAATAAGGGTTAAACCTCTCCCTTACCAACCTTTATAGCATGCATCTAGTGATTCCAACTCATATTTACCTCTTTTGGTGAGATGTCACCTCAGCAGGACATTTCTTCCAAAAGAACTTGAGCGGGAACCCCAAAATGGGCTTCCCCTTCTCCCCACGGCTAGATCACACCCTCTCATGCCTTTAACCCATGGCCCATCTCCCTTGTATTGGCTGGGTACAGGCAGGTGGTGATTGAGTCTTGTGTGCATGCTTCACTTTCATTTGAGTCCATTGCTTTTCTGGCTCTCATGCATTTGCCATTGCATCCAGATTTGTCTAATTCAACTGCACATTCTAGTATTCGTTTAACTCTTGCGGCATGAATGATACATGGGCCTTTGGGCTTTTTTTCTCTGCATCCCATCTCTTCTTCGGGCTGGGCATTGCTTGGTTATGGGCTTTCTCTTCTTTAACTTGGCCCACGTCCCTTTTTATCCTGCGTCTGTAGGCTGGCTGGTGTTCCTACCTTGCCACTGCATGTTTCTGCTATGATATCACTTATCTTTTTGCCTTGTTGTTACCTCTGGGCTTACGAGCTGAAGCATCTGCCATGTCAATTTCTTACATTTTTCCTTCTTTTGGTCTTTACTGCCCAGCATTCCTGCTGGGCCAATCCATTCTGTACCTTGGGGTTCCTTGGCCCATTTCATCTTTCTCTATCTCTTCCACTCCCATAGGTTTTTGCTAAATCTTTTGGGCTACCCTAACCCAATTACCACATCCTTACCTTTGGGCTTATTGGCCTTTGAGCCGACCCCATTTACTAATTCCTTCATTTGGGCTTCCCCAGCCCATTTTTAATTTCTTTTCATCTCATACAATTTCCATGGGCCTACTACTTCATTCTTTAAGGCTTCCTCGGCCCGTTTATTTTCTCTAAGACCACTTATTATTTTGGTGGGCCCGTTGACCATTATTCCTGCCATTCTAGCCTAATGGTCTTTATTTTACTGTTCTTTTTTCCATCTTTTTCATATTGTTGGGCTTCTTCTACTATTGGGCCTGTGCATGCCCAATAGTCTATTGATGGGACAACCTAGTAATTGGGCTTACAATTTACTTGTTTTGGTAGGTTTTTGAGTATCCTACAATGGGTAACTCCTCGTCAAATTCACTAAAAGCCCGTTAAAGTAGCTAGCCTCTATAACCGAACGCCTCCCTTTTATGGTTGGTTACTTCCCCAGTCCATACTCTCTAGTGTCTAGCCCTTTCTTCTTCTTTTCTTCGTGTATTTATAGCCTGGTGATAATGGGTTGATAATGATTGCCTTCTAGCACCACTCGTGTGGGTGGGGCCCAATTTGATTATTCCTTACAAGTATACACTTAGCATTGGGAATAGGAGCTTGGATGTTGGAATTGGTGTTGGCCGCCGAACATTGCTTGGCAATAGTGTTTCCCAAGGCACTCCCGGCATGCCGAAGTATAACCTAACAATGGCGGTATCAAGACTACTGTTTATGAGGACCGTCTTGCCGTGCGTTGAATTCCCAAATGATGGGCTGGCATCTTTGGGCCGCTTAAGATTGGCTATAAGGAATGGTGGGCCAAGGCCTGATACTGTTTATTGTTCGATTTGGATTTGGGTCCGGGGGAAGATGGGCCTCTTGCCGTATGCCATACAGGGCCCTTTAGTCAAAAATGGGCATCAACAACAGGTTAGTCGTGAACCGAAATATGACATGAACCTGTTAAGTCTAAACCCATAACCTATTAATTTCATGTCGTATTCGTGGGTTGTGTCGGATTTTACCACCCCTATTTATTCCACAACAAAGTTTAATCCCTAACATATTTTACTTTGAATTTTTTTATTCTCCATGACATTAATATATTGCCACATATTTATCGTATAAGAAAGATCTATTAAATATGTTTGGAAGCCATAAAATGTATTAATTAATTTCTAAGGCCTTATGATATTCATGAGATTCTAAATTCAAAATATCTTATAAATATCTTGAGACCACCTCTAAAGGATTCCTCCCTGTAATAACTTGGGGTGTGTGGGGTAGGGGGACTGCATTTACTCGAATGAATAGTCAAATACTCAAAAATATTGGATACTTTCGTTTGTCAAAAATGAATATGTTTAGGTTAATTGCATAGTCAAAGGCTCACACGTAAAATTAGCTAATATTATGAATAGAAGGGGGCGCATCTAAGTAAATTGGGAAAAGAGTTTGAGTGCACTTGCAAGTGTGAGCAATTTTTTTTAAAAGAAATAATCCTTGAGGGAGGAAAAAAAAACCCTCACCAAGGCATTTGGCAATTAATGAAAAATATATATACTAAAGAGCTAATGAACTAGCATAGAATAGTTATATATCAAAAAATTAGAATAGAGGAGTTTCGTCATGATCAATGAGGTTGATAAGATTCAGGTCAGAAAATGACCTAGAAATATTTATTGTTGATAGAATTGGATAATCACATGACAACACTGAATGTTTCTTAGAAGGATTTTGATGATGTCAAGAATCAAACCAGTGAGCTGCAAGGTTTGCGCGCGTTCCGGACGGTCCTGCACAAGTAGGAAAAACCTCAAAGGGAAGTACCGGTGTGGTACCGGCCAGCGACCCTCCGATGGTTAAGTTAGAATTTTACACAACTCCAGAGTGCCAGAGTCGGGTCTTAGTATACGTACCTCGATTTTCGGAGGGTGTGGTGGTATTTATAGTAGTGGTCATGGCCTTTGGGCAAGGCGTGCTGGAGAACATATCGTTGTACCGAAACTGCCCTCGAGTAGCGTGGGACGCAAGGCTCTTCTGGGGTAGCCAAGTGTGTTGGACACGATTCCCTTCTTGGGGGTGGGAGTCGTGCTTCGCAAGATATCGGGCTGAGCAGCGTACGCGACAAGATTCACTCTTTCCAGCGAAGCGCACGTGGCAAGACTGGTCTCCGTGCCTGATACCAACACCCGTCTGCCTTCTTCCGTCGCCCCCCTAAGATTGGGGTCGTCGAGCTCTGACGTCCGTCGGGTGTTTCAGCCGTCACGGGCCTAACCGTCGGCGACCGTGACCTGCTGTCGTCTGGTGGGAGATTTTATCCCTATCAGGTGCCCCCTCAGCCCATCAGTCCGTGAAGCCACTAAGGACGGGCTAATGGGGTGACGGTTCAATCCGCAGCAAGGGTGGAATAGACAGGCTGGCATCAGTAATAAATGCCTGGTAATAAATGCAGGACACGCGTCGTCGACCCGTGGACCGTGTGCTCAGACCGAGGCGTCCCTTCGTCTCCCGCTATCTCTCTCATATAAAAGCCTTCCATCTTTCCTTTCATTTTTCACTCTTGGCTGAAAACAGAATATCAGAGCGCACCCGTTCACCTAGCAGAAAAGCATCCTATCCGTCATCCATCGTGCATCCGTCACATTCCAGCGACCGTCGACCTCATCTTTCTCAGCAAGTAACCGGCTAGTAATTATTGCTTGTTCATTCTTTTTTCACCGTCAGTGTCTTTAGGCCGATTAAACTTAGGGTTTTCCGTCACATGTAGGTGACATGTCTAGTGCGTCAAGTAACCAGTCGTTTGTCCGTGACGGAGCGGGCTACGATGAAGTCAAACCGTCGGGTCCAAAGGATCCTGCAGCCACAACCTCCACGAGTGAAGAGAGCTCGTCTACCACCTCTTCTCCGTCGAGTAGTGATAGGGCGGAGAGCAACCTTAGCGATGGTATAGAGGGGGACGAGCCCCAAGTCCAATCCGTTGTGGGTAGTGACGGGATGAGGAAGTATGTTATGCTCTCTCTGTGGACGGTGAATGATTTCTTCTCCACAATCAAAGAGTCACACTTTAAAACACTTAGAGGTAAATACCAGATTCCTGACAATATACCCCTCCGTCTACCCCACCCAGGAGAGAAGTGCTTTTACCGTGGGGTCAGGGGTGTCGGAGTATACGAGCAGATGCTCAAGGCAGGGCTGAGGTTTCCACTGACCCCACTACACCGTCACCTCCTTCACTACCTAGGACTATCCGTCAGCCAAGTTTCTCCGAACGCCTGGAGGGTCTTTATTGGGGTAGAGGTGTTGTACGGGTCCATGTCCGAGGGTAAGAAAAGGTTGACGGTGGAGGAATTCTTCCACTGCTACCGTCCAGTGGAGATACAAAAATCCAGGGGAATGTATAGTTTTCTGGCGAGGGGTCCATTATTAAGATTAGTGTGCGATACTCCAGACTCCAATAGGGACTGGAAGTCTAGGTACTTCTTCATGGACGGGGATGAGTGGATGGGGAACCCTGGTGAGACCGAGTTCATGCCCGTCGACACCACGTGGGGTGTCTTGACCCCGTCTGGTACTCACCTGTTCACTTTCTCTTGTTCCTCTCTTCCTATTTTCCCTTTTTTGTCTTTTTATGCACCGTCATCATATAACCGTCTTCTTCTCTCAGCTCAAGACCGTCCTCAAGTGTCAATTGAAGACTGGAGCTTCTTGGAGAGGATTTTTCAGAAGTCTGAGTTGAAGGAGAGGTCTTGGGCTAATTTGGTGTGCCTGAAGACCATCTGTTGGCACTGTGACGGGCCTGAACCGTCCGAGGAAGCCTTGAAGTACGAAACGCAAGTCAGGAAACGTATGTCCGTTCACCTGAATTTTATACTTAGCCATTTTTCCCTTGCCTTCTAAACAACTCATGTGCCGTCTTGCTCTGCAGAGATGGACGAAGCGAAGAGGAGGGCCTTAATTAAGCAGCAAGCAGCTGCAAGGAAAAGAGAGACCCAAGCTGCAGGGACGGGCGTGTCCAAGGTGCCCGTCATTAAGAGAAAGCAAGACCAGGAGGGGGACCGTCCCCCCAAAAAACCCAAGACCACCCCCGAGACCGTCATCGGGCTAGAGGCAGATGGAGGGAAGGCCCCTGTCAAACACGGCAAGGGGAAGGGTCTCATGACGAGTGGCCCCCTGCCCGCCGAGGAGAAGCCCCCCGTCCTCCTCCGTGAGGATTCGAAGTACGCCATCGAGAAGTTGTCCTCCATACTGACGGCGGAGGATTATGAGGACATCGGGAACCATTCCACCGAGGCCATGGGGGAGACGGGCCTTTTCAACTTGGCCCAGGTAAGTAATTTTCAATCGCCATCGGTTTTACGAATGTATAGATTTGTCCTCACCGTCATATTGACTTGGTGTTTCTGATTTTCAGGCCGTCGTCATGATGAAGGGCCTGATGGACCGCTGTGTCCGTGAGGAGACGGCCATGAACCGTCTTCAAGCGAAGACCACGGAGGTGGAGGATGAGCTGATGCAGTATAAGGCCTGGAAGGTGAAAATAGAGAAGAAGTTCTCCATTCTCAAGGAGGATCGTCTAGAGTATAAGAAGCAGACGGAGAATCTGCAGACGGTCCTCGCGAATAAGGAGCTGGAGATCCAGTCAATGAAGGATCAGCTCCGTCAGGCCAAGGACAACGCGATCATAGAGTACCGAGACTCCGAGGCGTATCTGACGGAGCTTGGCGGCTTTATGGCGGACGGTTTTGATGAGGCCGTCCGTCAGGTGAAGGCCCTCTATCCGGAGACGGATCTCTCTCAGGTGTCCCTCGACGGCGGCCAGGCACAAACTTCCGTCATCCAGGCCGTTTCTGAGACCGCAGCTCGTCAGAATGAGAAAGGGGACGGGACCCTTGATGATGACGCCGAGACAACCGTCAATGTCCAAGCTGAGGAAGAAGTCAATGTAGTTGACTCACCCGTTCAGTAGACTTGTAATTGTTGGTGGAGAATTTTTGTAACAATAACGTCTCTTTTTTTTTGTAAGACGGTCAATTTTGAACCGTCGAGAACAATATTGTTTTCAGGAGCATTTGTGTCAATTCATATGCTGTTTTAAATTTTGCTTGTGTTGCTTGCTTGCATGGTTCATTTCAAATGCTATTCGTGCTTCGTGAAACTGTTGACATAATAAGCCGTGAATATGATGAGCCGTCAATATAGCAGGCCGTCACAATTAATAATGTAGAAAGTTTAAGCCGTGAATATGATAAGCCGTCAATATAGTAGGCCGTCACAATTAATAATGTAGAAAGTTTAAGCCGTCACCCCTGACGGGGCCTGTGCTTCCAACCTTTTAGGACGGTGCAGTTGGCTTTGAGCCGTTGCCGTTTATGCCGTCGTCTTTGGACTTGGGCTTTTTACGTTTTCCGCTTATGAAACCGTAATGGCCTTTAAGCCGTCAGCTGGGGTGCCTGACGCTTTTATGCCGTCGTCGAATTTGGGCCGTCGTCTTTTAGACTTAGGCTTTTATGCGTTCCACTTAGGAAACCGTAGTGGCTTTTAAGCCGTCAGCTGGGGTTCCTGACGCTTTTATGCCGTCGTCGGATTTGGGCCGTCGTCTTTTAGACTTAGGCTTTTATGTGTTCCACTTAGGAAACCGTAGTGGCTTTTAAGCCGTCAGCTGGGGTTCCTGACGCTTTTATGCCGTCGTCGAATTTGGGCCGTCGTCTTTTAGACTTAGGCTTTTATGCGTTCCACTTAGGAAACCGTAGTGGCTTTTAAGCCGTCAGCTGGGGTTCCTGACGCTTTTATGCCGTCGTCGGATTTGGGCCGTCGTCTTTTAGACTTAGGCTTTTATGTGTTCCACTTAGGAAACCGTAGTGGCTTTTAAGCCGTCAGCTGGGGTTCCTGACGCTTTTATGCCGTCGTCGAATTTGGGCCGTCGTCTTTTAGACTTAGGCTTTTATGCGTTCCACTTAGGAAACCGTAGTGGCTTTTAAGCCGTCAGCTGGGGTTCCTGACGCTTTTATGCCGTCGTCGAATTTGGGCCGTCGTCTTTTAGACTTAGGCTTTTACTTTGCATGTTCAACACTAAATAATAGTAGGAGAGACTTTGAATAAACCTCTGTGTCTTGCATAATTTTTAGTGAGGGGAAAACATGCCCTTTTAAAACCAGGAATACATTGAGGTACATCAATTATAGACCAATTACAAGTTGGGGCTGCTATTCTCTCTTACTGGTAGTACTTTCGTAAGTGCTCGGCATTCCACGGGTGGTGCAGCTTCTGCCCCTCCAGTGTTTCCAGATGGTAGGTGCCCTTCCTTTGCCATGCTGTGACTCGATAGGGCCCTTCCCAATTGGGGCCGAGCTTTCCTTGGGTTGGGTCCCTGGTAGTGCCCATGATCTTTCTCAGGACGAGGTCACCGACCCGGAATTCCCTATGTCTGACTCGGGAGTTGTAGTGCTTTGCCATGCGATCCTGATACCGGGCTAACCTTTGCTCTGCTGCTGCTCTGTCTTCGTCGATCAAGTCAAGTTGTAGACGCAAGGCTTCGTTGTTCCGGCCTTCATCATGGGTGTTCACCCTGTAGGTTGTGAGTCCTACTTCGGCTGGAATGACTGCCTCGCTTCCGTAGGCCAGCCTGAACGGTGTTTCTCCTGTGGGGGTCCTTGCTGTCGTCCTGTATGCCCACAATACACTTGGCAGTTCCTCGGGCCATAACCCCTTTGCCCCCTCGAGCCGGGTCTTGATAATTTTGAGCAAGGATCGGTTCGTCACCTCGACTTGCCCGTTGGCTTGGGGGTGGGCCGGGGAAGAGTAGTGATTCTTTATCCCCAGCTGCGCACAGAATTCCCGGAAGGGAACATTATCAAACTGTTTGCCGTTGTCGGAGACTAATACCCTGGGTATCCCGAACCTGCATATGATAGACTTCCAGACGAAGCTTCGTATGTTCTTCTCTGTGATGGTTGCCAATGCCTCAGCTTCCACCCACTTTGTGAAGTAGTCTATGCCTACCACAAGGAACTTAAGCTGTCGTACCGCTGTTGGGAATGGACCCATGATATCTAGTCCCCATTGAGCGAATGGCCACGGGGCCGTCATGGGGGTCAGCTCCTCGGGGGGTTGCCTGACGATGTTGCTGAACCTCTGGCACTTGTCGCAAGCTTTGACATAAACCTGCGTGTCTTTTCTCATGGTCGGCCAGTAGTATCCTGCACGGATCAGCTTATGCACCAGTGACCGCGACCCTGAATGGTTTCCGCATATCCCTTCGTGCACTTCCCTCATGATATAATCGGCTTCTTCGGAACCAAGGCACCTTAGGTATGGGCGAGAGAAGCCCCTTTTGTATAAGACTCCTTCTATCAGGACGAACCTTGATGCTTGGACCTTCAGTTTTCTGGCGGCTTCTCTTCCGTCGGGCAAGACGCCATCTTTCAGGTATGAGACCAACGGAGTGGTCCAGTTGCTTTCCGAGCCGACTTCGTGCATTTCAATGGAGTCTACCAGTGGTGAAACCTGCACAAAGTATAGCACACCGTCAATGCTGCTCCCCTGCCCTGACGAAGCAGTCTTGGCGAGGCGGTCGGCCGGCTCATTTTCTTCCCTGGGGACTTGGACTATCCTTGCTCCGAGCTCATCCACCCTTGATTTTGCCTGATGGAGGTACCTCTTCATCCTGTCGCCTCTACACTCATAGTTCCCGTTGACTTGGTTGACGACTACCTGGGAGTCGCAGGAGACGACCACTCGGGCCGCGCCTGCTGCTTTGGCAAGATCAAGTCCGGCTATCAAGGCTTCATACTCTGCCTCATTGTTGGTGATGGGAAAGTCTAGCCGGATCATACAATCAATTTGGTCTCCCTCAGGAGAACGGAGCACGACCCCAATGCCACCGGCTCGTCTAGTTGACGACCCATCTGTATGTACATTCCATGCTGGGCTTGCATCTGCCCCCTCGTCTTCTGTGTTGGTGAACTCGGCTATGAAATCAGCTACTGCCTGTCCCTTGAGGGCGGTACGTGGGCTGTAGCAAATGTCAAACTCAGTCAGCTCTATTGCCCATAGGGCCAGACGACCTGCGGCTTCTGGATTGTGCATTGCCCGCCGCAAAGGTTTGTCGGTTAGGACGACGATTGTGTGAGCTTGGAAGTAGGGCTTGAGCTTTCTGGCTGCGGTGACCAGGGCGAAGGCGAGTTTCTCCATGGGCGGGTACCTTCCTTCCGCCCCTTGGAACGCCCGGCTGGCGTAGTATACGGGTTTCTGCACCCCGTCCTCTTCTCTGATCAAGGCCGCGCTGACTGCGGCTGGGGATACGGCCAGGTAGAGGGAGAGTTCTTCCCCGGGCTGTGAAGGACTCAGTAATGGTGGGGAAGAGAGGTAAGCTTTTAACTCCTCGAATGCCTTTTGACACTCGTCCGTCCACTCGAACGCCCTCTTCAATGTGCGAAAGAAGGGAAGGCATTTGTCCATGGCTCTTGACACAAATCTGTTCAGTGCGGCAACCTTCCCGTTCAGACTCTGAACTTCTTTTACATTCTTCGGAGGGGCCATCTCCATGATTGCCCTGATCTTATCCGGGTTGGCCTCGATGCCTCTCTGAGAGACCATGAAGCCGAGGAATTTCCCGGCGGTGACCCCGAAGGCGCATTTGGAGGGGTTGAGCTTCATATTGTATGAACGGAGGGTTCCGAACGTTTCTTCGAGGTCGCTAAGATGATCCTCCTCCTTCTGGCTTTTCACCAGCATGTCGTCGACATACACTTGGACATTCCTCCCTATTTGGTTGGCGAACATTTTGTTCATCAGCCTCTGATATGTGGCACCTGCATTCTTCAGTCCGAATGGCATCGCCTTATAGCAGAAGAGTCCTTGGCTGGTGACGAATGAGGTTTTCTCCTGATCTGCCTCATCCATCTGGATCTGGTTATATCCTGAGAAGGCATCCATGAAACTCAGCAGCTGGTGTCGGGCCATAGAGTCTACTAGAGCGTCGACTCTTGGGAGGGGGTAGCTGTCCTTTAGGCAGGCCTTATTCAGGTCCGTGAAGTCCACACACATCCGCCACTTCCCGCTGGCCTTCTTGACCATAACAACATTTGCTAGCCAGTCGGGGTAGTAGACTTCCCGGATGAACCCTGCCTCCCGTAATTTGCCAACCTCCTCTGCCACTGCACGATCTCTCTCTGGAGCAAATACTCGCTTCTTTTGCCTAACAGGCCGGAAGGAGGCTGCTACGTTCAGCCTATGTACCATGACCGACGGATCGATCCCCGGCATGTCCTCATGGCTCCAGGCGAATACGTCCCGATTTTCCTTGAGGAAGGTCGTGAGTGCCTGGCGGGTCGCCGGACTGCTGAGGGCACCGATCCTGGTGGTTCTCCCAGGCTTGGACTCGTCGAGAATTATCTCTTCGAGTTCTTCCACAGGTTCTGCCCCCGTCCTCTGCTCTATGTTCATCGTCTGTAGCTGGCCACTCATCTCTACCATTGCCACATAGCATTCTCGTGCGGCCACTTGGTCTCCCCATAGTTCTCCTACCCCGTACTCTGTTGGGAACTTGACCTTCAAGGCATAGGTCGAGGTGGCGGCCTTCCAGGCGTTGACGGTTGGTCGCCCTATGATTGCGTTGTATGCTGAGGAGCAGTCGACGACTAGGAAGGTGACGTCCCTAGTGAGCTGCCGAGGGTACTCCCCGACAGTGACGGGCAATGTGATCGAGCCGAGGGGATATACTCTGGTCCCCCCGAAACCTGTGAGTGGTGCCTTGGTAGGGACCAAGCGTTCTTTGTCAATCCGCATCTGCTGGAACGCGGGATAGTAGAGAATATCTGCGGAGCTCCCGTTGTCAATCAGGACCCGGTAGGTGTTGTAGTCCCCTATCCGGATACTGACGACAAGGGCGTCATCGTGCGGGTGGTGGAGGTGTTGGGCATCCTCTTCTGTGAACTCCATAGTGGGGCTGCTTGTTCTCGGCTTCTTCTGGACGGGGCTCGCAGCCTGAACATTTTGTACCGCCCTGAGGTGGGACTTCAGAGCCTTCTTTGTAAAACCAGCAACCGGCATGCCGCCCACAATCACCCTTATATCGCCTATAGGTGGTCGGGGGCGCTCATTGTCCCGGTGGGGGGTCTGTGCCTGTCGGGACGTTTCGGCCTTTTCCCTGTTGACGAACCTCTGTAGCTTCCCTTGCCTAATCAGGGTTTCGATCTGTTGCTTCAAATCGTAGCAGTCAGCGGTATCATGCCCGTGGTCCCGGTGGAAGCGACAATACTTGTCTTTCGGTCGTTTGTCCGGGTCTGATTTCATCTTTCCCGGAAACGTCAAGGACCCGTCGTCTTTGATCTGCATCAGAACCTGATCAACCGGGGCCGTCAATGGGGTATAGCTCGTGAATTTCTCGGCATTGTGCTTCGGGCGCCTGCTGTCTCGGATCTCCCCTGTCCGAGGTGCCTTCCGTCCCTTGTCCTGTCGGGTGTCTTCTTGCCTTTCTCTCTTCTTGGGGGGCTTCTCTTCTCTTGCCAGTAACGCATCTTCCGCGTTCATGTACTTCGTTGCCCTGTAAAACACATCTGACATTGTCTTCGGGTCATTCTTGTACAAAGAGAACAGGAATTTACCCTTCCGCAACCCGTTCGTGAATGCGGCCACTTGTATCCGGTCGTCCGCTTCGTCAATTGTCAACGCTTCTCTATTGAAGCGGGCTATGTAGGATCTCAGCGTTTCATCCTCTCGTTGCTTAATGTTCATCAGGCACGCGGTAGATCTCTTGTGACGGTGTCCTCCGATAAATTGGGAGGCAAACAAAGCGCTTAGCTCCTTGAAGGTGCCGACGGAACCGGGCGTCAGCCTGCCAAACCAGGTCCTTGCGGAGCCTTTCAGCGTTGCGGGGAAGGCCTTGCACATGATTTCGTCTGGCGCGCCGTGCAGGTGCATCAACGTCTTGAAAGTTTCCAAGTGGTCCAACGGATCCTTGGACCCGTCGTAGCTTTCCACCTGGGGCATGCGGAACTTCGGTGGTGTAGGGAACATGATGACGGGTGTTGTAAATGGAGAGTCCGTGCGGTGAACTAGGTCGTCGAGGTCACTGGATACTCGCCTTTTGAGGGCGTTCATCATGAAGTCCATGCGTTCCTTCATCATTCGCATTTCTACGGCCATGCCAGACTGGGCGTGGCCATCTCCCGACGGATGGTTTGGCTGTGGTCCTTCGGGCCGGCTCAATGCATGGCTTCCCTCATGACCTTCACGGTCCCTCTCCTCGGCACTGCTCTCCTCCTGATTCTCTCCCTGATTGTCACCCGTCGCATTCCTTCGCAACAGCTGCTCTTCCAAGTCATTGTTGCGCTTCGTGAGACGTTCCACCACGGCCGCCAGAGTCTGGACTTGCCTTTCAAGGGCCGTGGTGCGTTGTTCGTTGCCTTGGTCGTTCATGGTGGTTATCCTTGAACGCGTGAGTACCATGCAACCCTTAGTCCGGGAAACACGTAACAGGAACTTGTGCGATTTCCCACAGACGGCGCCAACTGATGATGTCAAGAATCAAACCAGTGAGCTGCAAGGTTTGCGCGCGTTCCGGACGGTCCTGCACAAGTAGGAAAAACCTCAAAGGGAAGTACCGGTGTGGTACCGGCCAGCGACCCTCCGATGGTTAAGTTAGAATTTTACACAACTCCAGAGTGCCAGAGTCGGGTCTTAGTATACGTACCTCGATTTTCGGAGGGTGTGGTGGTATTTATAGTAGTGGTCATGGCCTTTGGGCAAGGCGTGCTGGAGAAGATATCGTTGTACCGAAACTGCCCTCGAGTAGCGTGGGACGCAAGGCTCTTCTGGGGTAGCCAAGTGTGTTGGACACGATTCCCTTCTTGGGGGTGGGAGTCGTGCTTCGCAAGATATCGGGCTGAGCAGCGTACGCGACAAGATTCACTCTTTCCAGCGAAGCGCACGTGACAAGATTGGTCTCCGTGCCTGATACCAACACCCGTCTACCTTCTTCCGTCGCCCCCCTAAGATTGGGGTCGTCGAGCTCTGATGTCCGTCGGGTGTTTCAGCCGTCACGGGCCTAACCGTCGGCGACCGTGACCTGCTGTCGTCTGGTGGGAGATTTTATCCCTATCAGATTTCAATTTAGTAGCGGGTTCAACATACATAAAATAATATAAAAATAACTAACACATACAAGCTAAAAAAAAAAAAGTTGGATTCGTTTCATTGATATGGATAAGGCAATTTTTGGTTTGAATATTTAATTAACAAAACTTATTGTTGTCATCAAGGTCCGGTAGCTCAGTTGGTTAGAGCATTGGTCTTACGAGCCGAAGGTCGCGGGTTAGCCCCGCCAAGACCAATTATCAGCTTCTTGGGTCCTTTTTGGTTACACTTTAAGAATAGGCCTTACGACTCTTGACCATAACAAGCCCAGATCCAACAAAGCATCAGACTCTTATGCATTTCGTCCGATTCAGAAAGCAGAGAATCTATTATACCGATTTTTTTTTTTTTTTTTGCATTTAGCATTATTTTTGAAACATTTTTAATTAGTTGTCAAGTTTACAAAATTATTTACCAAATTAGCATCTCTAGTTTCTAAAACTCGAGTTCAATGTAGAACTCAAGTTCCTGCACAGTTCACGTTCTTCTTCAATCTCAGGATCCTCTATTTCTTCTTCTTTGGCATTTTCCATCACCTGTCTTCTCCATCTCAAGATCTTCTTCTTCTTTCTTCGGCGTTCTACATCACCTGCGTTTTCCATTTCAGACCTTCTTCTTCTTCAGATCCTGTTTTCTTCTCCAAGTCTTCTTCTTCTTCTTTTTTTGATCCGGATCTTCTTTTCTTATTCTTCTTCTCCTTTTCTCCTTATCCTTCTTCAAAGCTGCTTCTATGGAACTCAAGTCTCTCTTACTCGAGTTCCATGTGGCTAAATTCTTCCATGCCAGTAATAGAACTTGAGTTTGAAAGCCTCGATTTTTGTCACCGAACTTGAGATGCTAGTTTACAACATAGCTTCAAAATCATGCTTACTACTGAAAATGTTTCAAAATATCATGTCAAATTGCAAATTCCCCCCTATTATACCCCTAAAAAGGAAAAGAACCCAGAACTCATAAACTTTTTTTTTTTTAAGTGTTAGTCAAGTTATTCAATTAGGAGCCTAGGAATTGAAAAGTGCTCAACTTTTGACCAAAAAGACAATAGACCATATAGTGCTAATTTCTTTTTGTCAGAGTTCAAGACTTTTTGTGCTAATTTTTGTAGCATTGTTCGAAATGCCATGATCAGGCCTTAGCCCTCATGTTTCTTGGACCATTATCTGATTATCTCTTGTAAGGGTTTTTTTTTTTTTTTTGATAAAATATTATTTTAGTGCCTAAACTTTACAAAAAGTTTGTTTTTGGTCCCTAAACTTTAAAATGTTCTTTTTTCATCCCTAAACTTTGTAAAAAGTTTTTTCAATAGTTTCGAGACAAAAATAGGGATTGTAAACTTTTTTAATAGTTTAAGGATGACAAACAAACTTTTGGTAAAGTTTAAGGACATAAATAAAACATTTTCAATAGTTTAAAGACAAAAAAAAAAAAAACTTCTTAAAGTTTAGGAATGAGAAACAAACTTTTAATAAAATTTAGGGACCAAAATAGTATTTTACATTTTTTTTAATTAAATAATTCATAGTTACTATGGGGACCTAACTCACAACATTATTTAAGTCATTGGGCCTGAACCCTCAATTAATTTGTATACTGTTTAAGGGTATAGCCCACAATGAGAGGTCTAAAGAGAAGTTTGGTTGGTGGTTGGTGAATAAAACCCGTTGAGAGATGGTTGATAGCTAAAATTAGGGCTGCTTGAGGAGGATCTCAGGCAGCCAAGGTATCCTTTAAGTGTTCCGATCTAGATCACCTTTCCCCAATAATGATTGATGGTTTCTCCCTCTTTCTCTCGTGTTTCTCTTCCCTAAAAGATGCTCCAACCCTTGGACCTAACCTTTTCTCCCCTTTTTATACCCTTTCGTTAGTGGACCTGAAATGATGAGAGAATATCCCATTGGCATGTGGGTCCCTCCACCTGCAATGACTGGGTGATCTTTTAAGTCTAGGCTACTGTTCCAACGTGTCTAATCCTATGACAGAGGTGAGACCCATTATTTTGTTTCTAGCACGATTTCCTCATTACTTGAACCTGATGCCAAATCTTGTGCTCAACGGGTGGACTCTCCCAAGGCACTACTTCTCTTTCTCAGTGGATATAGGATGTCTACTCGGGTGCTGCAGAGAACAACGGCCTAAGTAGATTAGCTCGGGACTTTCATTTGTGGGATGGGCCCATGGCTAATAGTGCTCGGCCCAGGTTTGGTATAGGACAAACTTTGTTCTCCCACAATTACAATAATGTGGGAAGAGACTCTTGACATATTTCTTGTAAGGTTTTTTATTTTTTATTAGAAAATAATAGGATTGTTACAACAATTTGGGGGGGAGGGGGGGGGGGGGGAGATTGAGACATGTTCCTCTTCCCATAAAAGAGATCAGATTATGTTATTGAGTTACAAGATTTTTGGCCATATCTCTTGTAAGTTGAAAGACTATATTGGTACCCATATGAGAGAGAGAGAGAGAGAGAGAGAGAGAGAGAGAGAGAGAAAGAGACTATATTGCTGTGTTCATTGTAATACCTTATAATTTGTTTTGGAAAAGAAATCACTATATTGGTATATTATTCACATTGTCAATTCTACTCCATTAAATAAAATATTTTTAAAAATAATTGCAAAAATCCATTAGTAAAAACAAACTAAAGGTATTACAAAATAGGAATAATATACCAACAGTGTCTTTCAACACATAAGGTATTATAAAAGTGATTTTTTTTTTTCACTGGAAGAGACTTTACATAACTAGAACCTAAATATACAGGAATCAAAAATGATTTTTCTTTTTATCATAACAAATTATAATTAAGGGGTGTTTTGGGACTAGTTCCTCAAGTGCCTTTTGGCAAGAAGAGATATTATAAGGTATTACAAAATATAAAAAATCACCAATATAGTCTTTTGACGACAAGATACTTTACCAATTTAGTTAACTGGAACTCACTACATTAATTGGTCATGTTTTTTACAGTCACAAAAGATAGTAAATGAACTGGTCCTGGACTCCCCCTCTCCCCCCCGCCCACCCCCCCCCCCCCAAAAAAAACCCCCCAAACTAGGCTGCTTTTATTAGTACCTATGATCCTTCTTCACTCAATCATTCTATTGATCTTCCTTCAATTCCTTTGCTCGCTACAGTTGATTTTAAGACCCTAATCCACTAGGTTTTATCTTGTTCTTTCACAACCCTATTAGTCACCTTGAGTAACTCTTCCTAGTTTATTCTTTGCATGTTGCAATCGCATGATATCCAATACGGCAATACCTATTTGTTTTCTCACAAACTATCCTTAACTTCCAACCCTATTATATATACTGCTAATGGTTCATACATGCCTATTAGTCACCTTGGTTTTGTTCCTTTACTCGTACTATCCATTCGTGATACATACCTTGTTTCGAAGTCATCTCTCAATCTCCGCTCTACTAGATAACTATGTGAACTTGGTTTTGAGGTACACTTTTCTAATCGTGGTTGTGATGTGCAGAGTCCATGGATGGGCCGGTTTCTTAAGACAGGTTGTTAGGTAACACCTGTTTGAGCTCTCCTTTTTGGCAGGTTCCCTCTCATCCATCATCCTCCACCATTACTGCCCTTCAGACTTATGGCATTCCGTTTTAGGTAAGGTCATGTGTCTCTATCTTGCTTTTAGTTATTGTCTTCTCAGACTTATCTAAGTTCAATTAAATTTCAAAACTTTGGTTATATCACTTGTCATCTTGGAAAACAAACTCTTTTACCATTTGATGAAAGTGAATCTATTTCCTCCAAACCATTTGATCTTGTACACTCTAATATTAATGGTCCAAACCCAATTCCCATTTAGAGGGAATCTTGTTACTTTGTCAATTTTGTTAATAATTATTTTTTGATACACTTAGGTCTATCTTCTAAAGTATCGGTCTTAACTTTTGCATATTTATCCCACTTTTCATAAAATGATTCGAAAACGTTTTCCCCCTACTATTAATCTTTCATTCAAAAAGTGTTTAAGAATATAATGACAAATCATTTCTCTTCTTTTTGGACAAAATTGGCATTGTCCCTTACTAGTCCTATCCTTACTCCTCACAACAAAATGATTGTGTCGAATGCAAACACCACCACATTCTTGATACCATCCGCACCCTCCTTATCTCCTCCTCTATACCTGAACGACTATAAGGTGAGGCGCATTCACAACTGTCCATATTATCAACTGTCTCCCTTAACCTACCACTCACAACAAGTCCCTTTTTGAACTTCTTCATGATCGGGTTTGAAATAACTCCTACTTCCTGATGTGCATATTTTGTTACTCTTCACATGAAAACCTAAGCCTCAATCTAGCCTTTGTTGTTTTCATAGTTATAGTGTCGCTCAAAAAGAATATTGTTGTTAGAACCCATCAGACCTTCTCTAGTGTCTCACACTTTTTTCAATCCCTCTCATCATTGCCTCCATATTCACTAATCCTTCCATTTCCCTTTACCCATAAGTTTGTTTCTAAACTTGTTGTAGATTATAGCTTAACAATTGTCCCTCCATCTGGCTCATCTAACCTAAATCTAGCTCCACTACAAAAAAAACAACCTACTACGGCGGGCCTATTGCGGCGGGTGCAAAAGTTGCCGCTACATGTCACCTATTGCGGCGCGTTTTTGGCCTACCGCTGTACACGAGATCTATTGCGGCGGGCCAATGACCCGCCACAATAAGTCTAGTATTTTGCAGCGTACTATAGCATCGGGCCAATGACCCACCGCAATAGAACTATTTTAACGGCGTGAAGTTTAGATATTGCGGCAGGCCACGTTGACCTGCCGCAATAGACCCTCAAATTGCCGCACTTAACCCTAAATTTTCCCTCTGTTTTTTTTTTTCCTTTTTATTTTTTGCGCCTTTTCGTTGTCTCCCACGCACACACTCTCTCACACACGCACACACTCTCTCACAAAATCCCTCTCTCTTCTTTATTCCTTCGAGTTCTTCAGTTCCCTCTTTCTCTTCGAGTTCTTCAGTTCCCTCATCAAGCACAAAATCAATATCTGGAACACACTCCCTTTTCATTAATATTTACACTCTCTCAGACATTTCATCTCATTAATTAGCACATCAAACTCTTACACTCTCTCATTCTCATTCTCGCCGCCGACCCATCTCGCCCAGTCCTCCATCTCACCGCTCACCCAACGCCGATCCAAGCTCCATCATCGAGGCCTCTTCTTCACCGTCCGATCGGTTTTCCAAGGTTGTTTTTCAATATTACTTTACTGCATCACCATTTTTGTTTTTGTTTTTGTTTTTTTTTTTTTTTTGAGGTTGAGGTGTGGGTCACGGTGGTTGTTGGTTGTGCATCAAACCTCAGCCACCACGCACTACCATTAATGGAAAAATGATTATTTTCAATTTTCATAGTATTTTTCTTATCATTGTTATTGTTTTTTTTTTCTAGGGTAGAAGCTTTACTTTCATTTTGAAGACACCCCCTGCTTCAGTTCTGCTCTTAAAAGCCGCAGGTATGCTTCTTTCTCTTCTCATTTCACCCACACCGTTGCCGTTGGCGGTGCTTATTACCGGTGTCACCACCGCTAGTGGCTACCGGGTCTCCCTTCTCTCCCTCTCAAATTTATTTTCTCTTTTATTTTTCTTTTCATTTCAGTTTTAATTATTTTGATGACTAAAGCTGTATGATTTTGTTTGGGTTTGAAAAATGGGGGTTTTGGGTATGGCTGAATGTGCTGTGATTGAATATCTGTTTGATGGTGAGCTTGTGTGTGTGTTGTGATTATAGCTTTGGTTTGGATTTTTGCGTTTCAAATGAATGGTGGTTTTTGGGTTTCAAATGAACGATGGTTGGATGGGTGTTTGCACTTTACAGACTTGTGCCTGTGGAAGTAGGAGGGTGAGAAGGAAAAGGATATTATTATTATTATTATCAGTGTGTGTGTGTGTTGTGTTTTCAATGAGCTGCGGGTTTTCTTTGCCCTTCATTATGCTATGGCTTCCTTATGTTTTATTGTATTTTTTAGCTGACTGATTTTGTTTGATAATATGTCAATCATCTTGATGTTTAAGATTTTGTTCTTCATTATTACGTTATGTGTGTTTTGGTAATTTGTTATGTAATTGTTTAGAATATAATTGTTTTAAGTTATGATGCTGGCTATAGAGGAATTTTTTTTTTAATTATAGTTGTGTAATGTAGTTCTGTTTTTCACCATTGTTTACTACATTGAATGGGGATGTTATTTCAGCTGTTAAGAGAGTGGTTTTTTTTTTTTCTTTGGATTTTGAACTATAAGGTTTTTGTTTTAATTGATTGATGAAATAAAACATTAGAGATTGAAATTCTGTAATTTATATCATACCTAGTTAGATGTCATCTTAATTGCAAAAGATTAACAATTGCTACAGTATATACAAAAGTACCACAAATACAAATTAGGAAACAGCTACCTGTGTCCAAAGCCAAAATCAGCAGCACACAAGGACAAATACTGCGCCAATTAACAAAGAATATTTAAATACATGAATATCCCAAGTATTATAGACAACCAGAGGTTATCTTTGCTCCCATTATTATGAGAACTTACATTGTACATATTTACAATCTGTGGTCTAGGAGACAATGTTGGGGTACTTACATTCATTTACACGTACAATCTTATTCATCCATACAAAAGTACCCCAAGCATTACAGAGCTAAACCACAGAGTAATCTTTTATTTAAAATAATAAAAGTACCCCAAGCCGCAGGCATGCTTCTTTAAAAGCCGCAGGTATGCTTCTTCAGTTCTGCTTCAGTCTTATTCATCCATACAAAAGTACCCCAAGCATTACAGAGCTATACCCATTATGTGTTTGATTGTTTTACCCTTTGTTTGTTTGGCATTTACTGAATGTAATTAAGCATCTAATTCCTAGATTTTAATAGTGTGTTTCCATCTGTAAAGGCGTAAACAGTGAGTGCAATTTTTTAAAATCATCTTTTCTGGAAATTTCTTTTACTGTAATTATTGATTATTTGGATCTCATATTTTTGGGATAAATCTACTATTTGGGGTTTTGATTGTAATGTGATTTGGATTTGCAATTGTTACCCAATTGGGTGTTGGATTTGTAATTTTGTGAAGTAACTTGTGGCTGGTGAGTCATTATATAAAGCATGGCTCATGGTATGTTTTTTATTGCATATAAAGTGTTTGTTTAAATGCTTCTTAGGCCACAACTTACCAAATCCTTGTCCAACTTTCTGAGACAAAACCAAATCCTTATTTTGCAATGCTATAAGATTTTTTTTTTTTTTTTTGAGTGAAGTATTTGCTGTTTTGCAGTGAATCTATTATTGATTTAGTAGTTTAATGTAGTAACTACTTGAGTGGTTATTACTTGAATCAAGCTCATTAAGAAAAACACGCAATAGAGTGTGGAACTGAAATGATGCAGTGGTGGTGGAGCTTATGGGGAAATAGAATTGAATTTAAAAAGAACAAAAGAAAGGCATGGTTGTTAATGAGTTTGTTGTAAGTTGTAATGGATGGAAAGTGATGGTGTTTGACGCATCAGTGCTTTGCATTTATGACATTACATTATATCACCGTTGATCTCCATGCACTCTCGCCCTTCTCACTCCTTCCAACATGGCTTGGTATGTTTATGTTTAATGTCCCCACCTCAAATTTTATTCTCATCAAAATATTTGCCAATCCTTAATAAAATCTCCTATTATTTTTGTCAACTAACTTTTTAGTATTATAGCTTAATCTGAGTTCCATTGCAATTTTGATTTGTCCCGTGGGATTTGATATTATATGTTATGTGGGTTTCGTTTTACCAATTCTCATTTCTATGTGCAATATGTGATTTGATATAGAAGAATCCCTAACCCCATAAATATTTCTTAAAAGTTAAAACATTAGTGATTAGTGTGTTGTGAATAGTCTGTTACAAATATTTAAAACATTAAATAAATAGAAAATTAAAATATGCTACTAGTAAATTAATGTGATTATTGATTACTATAAAAAATTTACACAAAGGAATTACTATTTCCACACCGATAATGACTGCTTGCACAACCCTCTATGACACATGGCCTGGTGTGGCTTTGGAACTGCCCAATATAGGTGTGGAAATAGCACTATCCTTTTCGCATTCTAAACTTTGTACTTTGCCTTACAAAAATTGGAGGTAGTTTAATTATTATTTTTTATTCTATTTTTCTGATGTAAATTATAAAATTGAGGTTCTTGTGGTTGAATGTGTTAAACAGGCAATGCTAAGGGTTTCTGGTTTGAAGCCAGTTTCGCTTTCTTATTATGGAAGAAGCAGCCTCTCTTTTAGGATGCAGCCACTGCCAGTTCGTCTTCAGGTTTCTTGTGCTGTAAGTTTTTAGCTCATGGAGTATTTTTCTCGTAAAATACACAAGATTTCTTGTTGAACCCACTTTTTCTTTTTCTTTTCCTTTTTGTTGTTTTTAAGAACTTTCTTTAATATGCTGGAATTATATGATTTATATTTTAATAAGTTGTATTAAATTACAATGCTTTTGTACGAAATTTACAAGATCAGTTTCGGGATAGTATTGTATAATGATTGTATCAAATTACAATTTATGTCCCTTAAATTAAATTTTAAAATATGCAGTACTTTTGTGCAGATAATGCCTGTTTTAATAGTTTATTTTTTAATTTTTCAAAAAACATTATAGTAATTAATTTTGGTTTTGAAAGCAGACATTGGTTGGGATTTTTCATCTTTTAAAGATTTTTAAAAGTTATATTTGCTAATGGGTGTGGCTAGGTATTGAAACATGGTTATATTAGTACGTAAATTTTTTTAATGTAGCAGGACAGCTTATAAAAAATTTAGGGCTTTCTGTAATAGATGTATGAAGTTTATATTTGGTTTCTGCAGATAGATGTATGATTTTTTATGGGTTCTTAACCTCTTATGTCAAAGCAATTGCACTCAGTAATTTCTTAGAGCAGTTGCAAGGAGTGAAGGTGATATAAAAACCTCAAAACAAGTAGATCATTACTGGAGGCTTCTTTTTTGAGAAACAACATTACTGGAGGCTACAGAATGGTTAAAGTTTGTGGTATTGATTGAGGAATCTCAAAGACAAAGTGAAAAAACCTTTGTGCTGAGAGTTCTAACTAAGGTATGTCAGTTGTGTAATCACTATGTACTCATTGATTTTTACCATTGATATATTGTAATAGTTTTGGTTTCATATGTGGGTTTTGAAGTTGTTTATGAGTTAATTAATTTTGGAGTGTTTTCTGTGGGTGGAGACTTTTTCTGGGTCATCTGTTGGGATTTTGTGGAGGTAGGTTATTGTTGTTTGTAACTTTGGATTGGTTATGAGCTATGGGGTTTAGTTATTGTTGATGATTTTATGATTTGGGTATGTGGTTTTGTTTTTGAATTTGTAAAAGGTGGAAATTTTTTTTTTCTTTTTTTCTTCTTGTTGGTTTGAATTCCAATTTGGTGTTTGAACATGGAATTCGCATTTGTTTATTCTTTTGTTGAAATTTGATTAGTTAATTCCTTTATTGAAAATATTGTGATGGCTATTCAAGGATGTGTTTTATGTAGTAATATGGGATTTCAACATTGGAGGTTGTTATTGGCTTGAGATTGGTTTGTTTCTCAACAAAAATTGAAACTCTTTGGCTCATAGCTGAAGTTGATCTAGTGATGGATTCATTTTGTTCAAGTTGAACAAAAACCTGGAGGTTTTTTACTTTTTTTTACAAATTTAATTACTTATGAACTTGGTGTTAATTTTGTAGCCGAATTTTATCTAAAGAAGTATTAGAAAATAGATTTCCATGCGAATAGTAGACATGTAAATAAGTTACTAAATCAACAATCAACCAAGATGCAATTTGCTTAAAACATGAGTTAATTAGCGATTAGTGCCGATTGTAGTTAGTTGTAAGGAACTTGTAATTCTGTTATTATTGTGCAACGGTTAGATTAGTTTGTTAGTTAGTTTCTTTACCTCTTTATACTTACTTTGTTTTGCATATATAACAATAGAGCCTCTTGATGTATTTATCCAGATTCTTATCTCAAATTTCAATTAGAATCTCAGATTCTATTTTAAAACTTCGACTTGTAATCCTCTATTTTAATGTTGTCTTTAATTCCAAACTACTGCATTATTATCTAATATTATAGTTCTAAATCTTATAAAGTATACAATCAAAGGTATAATAATGACATTTTTTATTGAATATATTGCTTATCTCTATATATTCATAAATATCTACCAAATCAAAATACACACGCATATATAAATATAAAAAGTTGCTTTGCAAACAAAACCCAAAATATCATATTAGGAAAAATTTTCCCCACAATGGTTAACTGCACCAAATTTTTTTCTTTTTATAGGAATTAATTGCACCAATGAGTAAATTTATAGTTTTAAATTACAATCAATTTTGTAACTAAATTTTATTCAAAGAAGTATTAGAAAATAGATTTCCATGTGAATAGTAAACATGTAAATAAGTTACTAATTCAACAATCTAATTTACATGGACTGATGTGGGTGATTTTTGAAGTTCAATGTGCAAAATTTACCTTATACTAGTATATTATAAATAGAATGATGTGAGTACTCTAAGACGGCCATTTTAACAAAGAATAGACAATTATTTTGTTAAAATAAGTCCAGTTGAAGCTTTTAACAGTTGACACCACCAGCAAATATGGGTAGTTCCTCTAAGGTCCCACCACCCCGATAAATTAATTTAGACTATAAACTGAGTTTGTCTAGAACCTGCCCAATAAGCTCGTTGTTGTAAACAACATTAACTAGTACTTGTACCATTAATCGGTCTTAGTTGGAAAATTCCTGTCAAGAGGAAATGAAAGTAGAATTTAGACGGTGCAGTCCTAGTTTTGACTCTAATAGAAGTTATTTTCTAAATTTTTTTCCCCTTTGACTTCAGCAATTAATAATTGGGTTTAATTCATCGTTTCCATCTTTGAATAGAAAAACATTAAATTAAATAAATATATAAGAGAGTGTGTGAAGTATAAATTAAAACCAACTATCATAGCCTTAATATTCTAGACATTAGCTCTACTAAGTATGGAAAGAAAATCAATAAAGACAATCAAGGGATAGGTCCTGAGAAATTTTTAAGTAAGATTTATTATAAATCAACGGAGGGATCATACGTACCAAACAGACAGTATTGCCATAGATTGACTAGTTGAAGAAATTAGAAATCCCAAGACTGATGATGGCCATGCTTGCTAACTAGGACTAGGAGAGCTTCCTTTGTGAATTTTCTAGGAGAAGTTA
Source organism: Lithocarpus polystachyus (assembly GCA_033629205.1). Taxonomy (NCBI): domain Eukaryota; kingdom Viridiplantae; phylum Streptophyta; class Magnoliopsida; order Fagales; family Fagaceae; genus Lithocarpus; species Lithocarpus polystachyus. The sequence goes on along the minus strand of CM066162.1, from coordinate 44,201,952 downwards.
AAGAACATTACGATTAATAAAGACGAAAAAGTGTAGTATCAAAGCTAGGATAGCTAGTCCTGTAAGGTTTTCTAGTTCAAGAGAATCAAGACCCAGGTGCACTTAACTGAGTTCTTTATTTATTTATTTTTTTATTATTTTTTGGTTGAGAAAAAGGTGCAGCAACTGAGTTAAATTGGAATTGAAAGTCAAATTAGGATTGTTGGAACGTTGCCCTCAATGCCAAAGGTATTGGAAGTCAAATTTAGTCTAAATTTGACAATTTAATTGTGTTACGCAACAAGGATAGTTACACTGTTGGTCCAAGCAGAGAAAAAGGAAAGATGTTGTAATAAAGGGTCGATTGTTATAAAATTTAGTCTTTTTATTTTATTTTAGTAGTAGTATTTTTAAAAATTGGGTCTTTTACAATTACAACATAGGGCCTTGTAGACACCTCCTATAAGACAATTGAGACATTAATTTTTTTCACATAATTGCTTGAAGTCTAAACATTCAATTCACTTTTGGAGTTATATACTTATATTTGCCTAGAACTTGAAAAAGTTAATTGATTAGAGATAATTAAGTTTCTAAAAAGTAGCTAGATCCTAGAATAGTGAAACTGTATGAAAGTTCAATTGGGAGTTATATACTTATATTTGCCTAGAACTTGAAAAGTTTAATTGATTAGATATACTTATTCATTCATAATTCACGCAAGCTCCAATTAATGGAGGTCAATAACTTGGGTTCAAGTTAAAAAAAAAGTTTGGGTTCAAACTTCACAGTAAGAAGAACCTTCAACCTAGAACATAAAATTTTAAAAAGGAAATATTTTATATTATTTTTGAAAATGAATGAGGATAATCGTTGGAGATGTATCATAGAATTATATATAATTGTATTATTCTGGTCCAAAAAAAAAAAAAAAACTTGAGAGCTGGTTAATCCCACACCTTACAAGTGATATGCTCTCCACTCTCTAGAGATTCAATTCGTACAAATTTAACTTTTCTATAAATGTGCTATAGCTGGACGTTCTTTCCACTATTTTGGATGAACAATAGAAAAATATATTCATCAAAGTTGAAATTGAATTTTTGGTTTCTAATTTGATAACTCTTTCCTTGCATGAGTTGCATCAACACGTTACCATATATATATAAATATATATATATATATATATATATATTTATATATATGATATCTTACATGTTGAGTTTTTCTACATATAATTAATTAATTATCAATAGAAGCTAACTATATTGAGGAAATGTCAACTTTCAAGTTTCAAACAAAGAGGGTGATATTTCTAACTCATATTTGAACTTTCAAGTTACATGAGGTTGATATTTCTAACTCATGTAAATGTAATGGTAATATATAAAAAAGCTTACAAACGTTACATTTGTAAGCTTTTTTTAAAACATATTCCTAACATTCAGACTACGTCGTGTCTTTATTTTTGACCATGATTTATGTATCTATACTATTAGGGGCAAAAATTATCAAAGTTTGTTAATAATAACCCTATATATAGATTACTTTAAGTCTAAATAGATAAAAAGAACAAATAATAATAGAAGAGAATGACTTAAATTAGTCATCCATTGTATGTAACGTGTAATTTCCTTGTCATGATCTTATCTACAATTTATATTTTTATTAACAATTTTATCTAATTGAAGACAAAGAAAATTACACTTATGGTTCTAATTAAAATGGCACTGCTGTATTTGCAATTACTTGTACCATTACTTATCATTGTACTTATATACTTGTTTATTTTAGACTTTGACACTTGATATGGGAAGGCGAAAGGCAAAGCTGCGCACTCGTTCCAAGAGTGTAACATTGGAAAGAGCTTCTTCACAAGATGTGGATGAAGTGGACCAAGAAACGCACGAAGCTTCTACACAAGGTATGGGCTTTTTACTCATGGGCTTTTTACTCAATAGTTTACCATTCATACACAAGATATGGGCACGTAAGTTGTGAACCCTTATATGAAATTTTATGAAACAAATGGGCATGTAAATTGGTTTCCTCTCAACCCTTATTTTCTTTAGCGTATAATGACCACTTGTTTAATAAAATATTTAGACTCATTCTTAGCTTTGCATGCCTTGTTGTTTGACATTGGTTGATATTATCTCCTTCAAAATTCAGATGTGCAGCCAACTGTACGTGTCACTCGCGGGCCAAGCAAGTACTTGGATATTTGGGATCTTCCCGATGAAGAAGAAATTGAGCTAGAGCTAAATAGCGATCATCAACCAGTTGATGATGGGGCGAGGACTTTCACTGGTTTCTTGGGTACGATTGCGCGGAAACCCCACATGTGCCCGATTAGATATCTTAATTGGAAGGACATGCCAGAAGAAAATAAAGAAGAGTGTTGGCGTCTAGTAGAGGTATTAAAGAAGTTATAATACTTGTAATTATGACATATTGTACTAGGTTTTACATAAGTATTTTAGCATGAAAACATTTGTAATTTGATAACTCAACTATTTGGTTGTAGCGAAAATACTGTGTCCCTGTTAATCCTGTTGCATATGCGGCTCTGAAGAGATTTACCTTACAAAAAATTGGGAAGGCTTGGAGGGATTATAAGTCTAGGTTGAAGAAACAACATTATATACCTGATTCAAGAAACAAAGCACGGGTAAAGAGCAACGGACCCAAGGGATGCATATCACAAGATAGGGATATACTTGTTGATCATTGGTATACTGATGATGCAGTGGTATGTTTGTTTTCTCTCTCTTTTTCATCATGGATCATACTAAAAGGAGAATGATTATTGAGAAATTGAGAGAATATATATTGGATTGCTTTTAGATAGAATTTGTTAGTTTTATGTGGGCTTTTTGTGAAACTAGTATATATGAGAAGTTGTGTTTCATATTTCATAAGAAAAGATTCAACAACGCTCTTTGATGGTGTATAGTTTGTTAGTACTGAATTAGTTTATTTTGTCAAAATGGCTTGTAGTTGTTTTATGCTAAACTCTTTTTGTGGCTTCACCATTGTTATATTTTTGAAGATTTGTCTGCCATGCTTGCATTGTGATGAAGATGCTTGCGAATGTAGTGTGTGAAGATCATATTTTATGCACATGAAAGGCAAACTATTTTCTTCATAGGGCTTTCTTTGTTTTGGTAACCACAAACTTCATTATGTGAGAAACTCGAGATTATGATAGATCTTTGTATTATCATTAACCTAAGCATATGGCTCTATAAATGAGTGACGTTTTTGTGCCAAGCATATTAGAGGCTTTGAGTAATCTTATTTATCAAGCAAATTTCATATTTCCTGTTACTTTTAATGTACAATGTATAGATAGATGTGTTAATAGTTTTTATTTATGGTAATTTTATAGTGACCTTTTTGTGTAGCTTGTGTCCAATACATTGCAGTTTTTTGTGTGCAACTTTGACAAATTAGTAAAATACTGTAAATATTGTTTGCATTTTGGTTTTAGCTAAAAGTGGCTTTAGATACTTAAAGCATACTGTATATAAACATGTAATTTTGTTGAATGTAGATAGAGTCAGAGAAGAATAAGGAGCGTCGTTCTAAACAGGATGACGTACATATTGCTGGTTCTTGTAGCTTTGCTATGCATGCTGCAAAAAAGGTAATAAGTATTATGGTTATTTTTTAAAAGATTTTGACTTTTTCTAAAGTTTATGTGGAACCAATATTCATCACTACATAAATTTGCTGTTCATAATGTAGGCAAAAACGGATGGACATCCTGTAGAGCGTTCAGTATTATATCCAATACTACATACTCGTAAAAATGGATCTGTAGTTAATCCTGTAGTGGCCGCAAAAATTGTGAGTAATTTCTTCATTGTAGTTAAGGGTAAACAAAATAGGAATTCAATGATAATTGTACTCTCACTATCTCTGTCAAGGTATGTGTCAGTTTATATAGATTTGGTGTTGTGAAAATAATCTTAGTTTTCTCTATGTTACAAAACAAAAACAAACAAAAAAATGCCTTCAATTTTTGACTTTGTAAAATATTATGACTATAATTTACAATTCACCCCTAAGAAACCCATGAATTTAAGTTGTGATTGAATTTGCAAACAAATTTTATCTAATATATAATTGGGTTTTGATTAGTTATGAATGATATTGCCGAATCATTGATGATTGAAGATACGAGAACAAAGTGGTATCCACAATGTGTATAAATAGCCTTAGATGAATGAACCACTAATTGGCTGTAATTTGAAATGATAATTTGTTGTCTTAGTTTTGGGTCTTTTGGCATAATTTTTTTTTTTTTTTTTTTTTTTTTTGTTTGGTTTTGAAATTTCTAGGCAAGACTATAATCTGATTTGATATTAGATTGTGTTTTAAGTTAACTAAGTTATGTGATTGTGGCATAACAGAGATACAATGTAACCTTTTATTTGTGAAACCCTAATTTTTACTTATATATATGTTGTGGGGTCATTTTAACTATATGATTTCTAACTTTTTTTTGTTTTGTTCAAACCTAAATATCAGGACAAAATGAAGGAATTGTTGGCTGATTCTTCAAATCAATTGCAGTCATCTGACACAACTGGTAGTATTGCATGGGCACCAGATGACGTGTTTGCCAAAGTGATGGGTAAGGAGCGCAAAGGTCGTATTCGTGGGGTAGAATTTGGTCCAAGCCCAAGTGGTCGAAGTAGCAAGAGTGCCCTCACGGATATTGAAACACACTCAAGTCAAGCAAGGGACAATGAAGTTGCTCAACTGAAGGCTACCTTGGCTATCATGGAGGAAAAACTTGCAGGTTTTGATGAGATGAAGGAAAAACTTGCAGGTTTTGATGAGATGAAGGAAAAACTTAGTCAGTTTGAAGAAATGGAGCAAAGAATGGCTCACATGCTTCAACAAATGCAACACATTTCTTCCCAATGCAATCAGGTATATTAACAAAGACTTAGTCAATGTTTTTCTCTTTGTAAGCATTTCGTTGTTGTTGTAAGTGCGTATAAATGTCTTCATTTAGCTTGTTCCAATTTTTTGCCTTGGTAATATTTTCTTGTCATTTTATTCCATTTTTTTGCCTTGATTTTGAGTTCAAACCATGTCTCCATTTTATGTCTTGCATTGGGTCTTGCATGGTCTCTTGTCAAATATGTATGCATTTGTGTTTGTATGTTTAGATATTTGTGCTAAATGTATGTATGTGCGTAGAGTATAATTTGTAATTGCCTAATTGCTGGGTGCACGTATGAAGATTATGAAGCTTGAATTGCACGTATGATTGTGTTTGTTTTTGTTTTCCAGGGATTTTGCTGTGGCTTATGTCATATTACTGTGTCCTTTATTTTTGCCCCTAAGAACATTGCTGGTCATCCATTGGACTATGTGCATCTTTCCACTTTAAACTCTGTTTTTCTACAGGGTCATTCCAAATCTATAGCGAGATGACTTGATGATCTCTTGCTCAGTTTTATAGTCAAAACGTACTATCACTGGGCCTATTATAATGTTGCAATATTCAAAAATAATGGTGGCTTAAAAGTTCAACAAAGAAAATTAACGTTTCATGATGCGAGAGTGTTAAATTAGAAAGACTTTTGTGATTTGTCCTTTTAATGTTGTTAGAGATTGCTAGTTTGCTAGTAAGGTGACTTGCCTTATGTAGCAGTGGCGGTTTTCTAATGTCACATACTACTAATTTTTGTTTTTTTATGAAAAACACGCTTTTTAAGAGGCTTGTTCTTCTTAGTTTTAAGTCAGACCTTATTTTGTTTGCAACTCTACTTTAGGTTGATGAATCATTGTGTTTCTATTTTGGGTTAATACATATTGGTATTATATTTTTGAGTTCCTCATCACAAGTAGTCTCTCTCCCTACTTCGTATGTAGGACGTTCCTTCGGCTCAACAATCTCCAGCTCTCCAAATATCATCAGCCGCATCTTATCAACCAAGCAGCTTATAAGTTTTATCTTGGTGTTCGAGGACTTTTTTGTGTACAAAGAACTACAAAAGAACAGCTGCTTTTTTTGCTAGTGTTGAAGGATATTTTTAAACACTTCAGAACTTTGATTATTGTATTATCTTAATTTGAGTGGTTGTTTTATTCAAAGGACCACATCTTTTTTGTTAATCTTATGACGGTGGTTATAGACAACGTTATGTATTTGATAATAAATCTATGTTAATATTATGGTAGTTTGGAGACATTTGTAATGTTAATTAATTACATTTGTGGTATTGTGTTTTTTTTTTTTTTTTTTGATAAACTTGTGGTATTGTGTTAGTAAAACTAAAACTATTACAGGTTTTAAGCAGGTCTGAACAATATATTTGATGCAAACAGTGATTTTAAAGCCTACTGGAAGGGGAAAAAAAAAAAAAGAACCTATAGCGGCGGTCAGAAAGCGCCGCAATAGGTTCACATTTTATGATTTAAATAAAACCCTATAGCGGCGGGTATCACCCGCCGCTAAAAGTACAATTTGTCTGTTTTAGTCGATTACCTATAGCGGCGCCATGTGCCCGCCGCTAAAAGTAGACACCAATAGCGGCGTACATAACCCGCCGTTAAAAGTCAATTGACAGGAGTTTGTATGTTGTATAGCGGCGGTTTTATACCCGCCGCAATAAGCCAAAACTGCCGCTAAAAGATGTATCTATAGCGGCGCTTTTTTTGATCGCCACAATAGATCTATTGTGACACCGCAACGGTGGCAGGATCAACTGCCGCAATAGCACCCGCCGCTAAAAGGTCAAATGTACCTTTAGCGGCGGTTTTGGGTCTTTAGCGGCGGTTTTTGGCCCGCCGCAATAGGTCGTTTTTTTTTGTAGTGCCATTACAACTGTTTGAGCCTCCACTAGACCTTGATCTCCATATTCACTAATCCTTCCATTTCCTTTTACCCGTAAGTGTGTTTCTAAACTTGCTGTAGATTATAGCTTAACAGTTGTCCCTCCATCTGGCTCATCTAACCTAAATCTAGCTCCATTACAACTGTTTGAGCCTCCACTAGACCTTGATCTTCAAGTTTCACTTAGGTAAGACCTCCTCCCTCCTACCTTTTTTAGTATTGTGCCCTTGCTAATGCTATATATGAGCTTTTGTGGCTTCAATTGCTTCTCATTGATACGGCCATACGGGTGCTCTTCAAACCACCGGCACTCCTCTCTTCTATGATAATCGTAGTGCTATCCACGTTGCACACAACAATGTCTTTCATTAGCAAAGTAAACATAAGATTGACTACCACTTCATTTGCAAGGCCGATGCCAAGTGTTACTCAGGGTCGTCACATAACTACCCTGACCTAAAATATTTTTTAAAATATCTTTAACTAAAAAAAATTTTGTATTTTAAATTAATGTGAATCATTGACCACCCTGGAAAAAAAAAAATTCAATCTTGACCACCCTAAATAAAAATTTGAGCCTATTAAAAATAAAATTCAATCTCTTCAAAATTTTAGTTCATTGAATGTTGAACAAAAAAATTGTGAAAAATGCTATGTCCACAACACTTTCATAATAAATATGAAGTAGCAAGTTGTTACTGGTGAACAAAAAAATAATTTCAATGGTAGATTCAAATTAGAACCAGTAAAAATTTACGAAAAGCTCAAGATTGTAATACGCGGTAACTTGTTTAGCCCCCCAATTTTAAACTTATAGCTAAATTATTTTTATTCTACATAACTAAATGCGGAACAAGAGCAAATGAAACGTAATAAATCAGAACTACTCTCTAGTGCATAAAGATAAACAATAAACAATAAATATAAAGCACAAAGAGTAAGGGAAGAGAGATGCAAACACAAGATAACACCAAGACATGTTATCAAAAAGAAAACTGAAGTACTCAGTGAAAAACCTCTCCACGGCCTACCAAGCTGAAATAATCCACTAGTGAATAAAGTTGGAGTACAAATATATCAAAAAGACCCTCCAAACTTAATCTACCCAATGTACTTAAACCCTCCGAGTTCCATCTTTTAATGGACTTCATTGAGTCTTGTTTTCACTAGTTTTTCGGATCCCGCAATTAGCTCCAAATTGCATCCGCCAATTAATGGCTTCTTCTAATGCTTTCCACATGCAGCAAAACTTCTCTCAACACTCAAATTAGGTGAGGTAAATGTTTGGGCTAAAAATCTCTCAAGGATTTGTAATTGGAGAGGTGGGAGTAAAGGAAAACTAAAAGAAATTGTGTAGATAATTATGGGTTTACAATCTCTCACTCTTAAGTGTATTGTTAGGGTTTTTTCTCTGAAAATCTCCTTACAATTTCGTGAGTAATGTGGGCTTATATAATGTGGGTAATGAAATGAGGAAAACACTCTTTAAAATCATCCAGGCAGAGAGTTTCACGAATTACTCATAGGTTGGTCAAGTCGTGAAGTGACTCGCGAAATACAGCCTGGTAAGAGAACGTTCAGTTTCCAGCATTTGCTTCTCACATAACCTTTCACGGGTTGTCCACTCATGAGTCAGTCATGAGTAAGTTGCAAACTTCATTGTCTTCACAATTCTTCACCAAACTCTCACACTCAACCCTTACATTAAATCCCACAATCGTACAAGGAAAAGATTGACAGAATACAATCAAATTTGACACAGAATTAAAGCCAACAAAACATAGTTAGAAATCACAACTTTACACTTACTATCTAAGCTTTGTTGTAGAAGTGTTGCAAAAATATTGTGGACGTAGCACTTCTCAAAAATTGCTCAAGCAAAAAAATTAGCCTAAAAGCCCAAATCAAACATTTGATTGTGATTTTTTAAATTGTATTTTCAAAGTGCATATTTTAAAATCGCTATTTTTTTATATATAAAAAATGCTCATTTTTCAAATAGCTAGTCTGTTCGTGCTTGCTTTAGTCTTTAGCTAAATTTATTGGATTTATGTGATACATTTTTTAAAAAAGATCATGCATTTTGTTTATATTGTTACTTTTTTTTATAGATGTTTATATTATTACTCATTTAGGCAATATGTTGGTAATTGAATCGGAAATTAGTAGTTTAATAATTGCTTGGTTGTCTTGATTGAAAAAGATGTAGCTAATAGCATTAATAGTGAAGCTTTAATACAACGATTTCAAAATATGAAAACTTGCAAAATGAAATTTTTGAACTCTATATATTAGCGCTTTTTTTTTTTTTTTTGCGATGTCAATATATTCAAGTTTTTTTATTTATTTATTAAATTTAAATTTTTTAACGGCCACTCAAAAAGAAATTCTTGGAGCTGCCACCGTTCATTTGCCATGACTTCTAGCAAGGCAATCTCCATCTCCACTCGATTCCTTTTGTTGAACAACTTGCTGAGACCTTTACCAGAATCTTGTTTCCAAACTCCACTTGCGATATTTGAAGGGGGGATGTTAGCATATAATTGTTATACTTAACATACCTGCATTTGACAAACATACTCAAATGTATCTATACGCAAGTCCCTATGATGTCCTCAATTATCCTTTTACGCATAATAAGGCCCTTTTAAGTGAATTGTCTTTGTGTATGTCTTGTACATACAGAAAATATATAGATCATATATGCAGTTTTTTCCATACACTCTCGCTTTCTGTTTCTTCCTTTCTTTCTTGTAAGCTATCTATCCCATGAGAAAGTTAAAAATTACTTTTCATATTGGTCTCCTGCAGCTTGTGTGATGGGTCACAAAACTTCTTCCATAACTTTTAAAGATAATAAGAGGTGACAAGCGGACAACACTTTCATACGAACCTATTACATTATTCCTACTATCCATCACTCACAACATGCTACCTCAATCAAGTGAAAAAAAAAAATGTTACTACACTTATTCATGAAAGAAGTGCACATCATAAGCTGATGTTAAACTCGACCATTTTAAAGATTTTCAGAATCAGTACTGAAACAATTTTCCGCAGCCAATCCTTATTTGGGTATTTGCTATTTGCTAACGGTAGTTTCATCATTTCCTCAGTTTGTGCTTTCATATCCCACACAATAAAAGCAGAAGATTCAACAGGGATTCAAGTATTTCTGCCGTAGTTTCTTTTTATTTTTATTTTTTAAATATAGATATTTTTTTCAGAGGTAGCCACTGGCCACATACATACGGGGACCATATATTGATTGAATGAGGCAGAGATCCAGGCAAGGATTGCAATTAAATGTAGAGCACGGCCACCATTGCAGTAGTTATATGACCATTCTCCTTCACATAATTGATGCGATTGCGAGGTTCAAAAAAATTGACGAGAAATCATGGAATTCTGTACAACTGCTTTTGTCCTTCTGTCCAGTCCACGACATTAGTTCCATCCTTTTGTATCACAATACAAAATCATAGGCACTGTAAAATACAAACTCATACCAATTTATTGGTACAAACATGTCAAATTTTTTATTTTTATGTTTCGCGCCACAACACCAAAATCTTTTTTCTTTTCTTTTTTCAACTCATATGGAGAATTAATTGGGTCCCTATGCTGATGACCAACTAGCTGATTCAAGATCCGGGTGATTCACCCCAATAATAGATCTCATACCACAAAAGTCAGCATACCTGTCACTAACAATGGATCCCATAGCATAGACTGATTTTTTATTTTTTGCTAGGTAATGGTGATTTTTTTTTCTTTGCTAGGAAATACCTTAAGAGTGATTAACTTGATAAAATTTTCTTAGAAAAAAGTGTGCAGAATACTCCTAGGGTTCAAGTAATTGCTCAGTGATAATGTCATCTTTGGTTCAATACCCAGCTCCTCATTTTTCCACTGCTACCGAACAAAAGGGGATGGTCCAACTTCAAAGGACACATAATTTGGATGGTCCAACTTCAAAGGACACATAATTTGTATTGCAAAATTGGAATGTGTTCAAATTTGAGCAAATTCGGAATGTGTTCAAATTTGAGACATATAAAAGTATGACCACGGATTTCTATTGGAAAATGAAAGTTAATGTTACTCATCATGTGTACTATGCCCAAACCGAATTTTAGTGCACAAAATTGATAAAACCCCAATATCCCATGACGAATCACGAATTAAGAGTGACCAGTCAAATCGCCAAATTGGCTACACTAGCACTAACCAAATGAGGACTAGTGAAAAATAAACACGAGTATAAGATCTTACTATTAGAACTATCCGAAAGAAAAGTTTCACAAAGGTAGCATCATCAAAAGAGACAACTCTGACAAAATATTATAACTTCCAGGAGATCTATACAACTAGAACTGGCTATTGACATTGGCAATGATCTCTCTCTCTCTCTCTCTCTCTCTCTCTCAATCAAGCACCCAATTGATTCGCATTAGACGATGGGAAAACCTTGCTTTCTGATTTATTTCTGCTCAGCATCCTCTTCAACGAACAACCCAGAGATGAAGATGGAGAAGATACTGATAGAGAATCACCCGTCACTCCAATATTCTCAGTCCGATTATTCTCACAACTTGGAATATCAAGTATAATATCCCCCAATGTAGAATGAGAATCCCCATGCTCACTCAAACCCAATTCAACCCTCTCCAAACTAACTTCCACACTTGAATTCCCATGATCTTGATGTGCTTCCAAAACCTTAGCCTCAGACACCACTAGAGCTCTACAAATAGGACAATTCGCATGTGAACTCAACCACATATCAATGCACTCCACGTGAAAACCGTGATGGCACTTAGGCAAGTCCCTCCCTACATCATTTTCCTCGAAAGGGCTCAAACAAATAACACATTCCAACCCATTTTTATGCTCCTCCGACTTGTACACAAACAAAGGAATTGTGGCAATGACCGATGCATCAAGACCCTTTGCTGAAGAGTTGGAGAGAGAGGTGTCAAAGTTGAATGTGTGGAAATGGTGGAACTGAGAGGGGCCGAGGACATGCGAGACGGTCATGGAGCGTCGTCGTCTTCGATCCTGGGATTGAGCCAAGAACCATTTTGCATAGACATGGAGAAGCAAGACCAAGAGAATTACTAGTAGTAGAGATATTACGGCCGCCAGCATGACATTTCCGTCGTAAGAGAATATGCTCTTGAAGACGCGACTCAGTGAGTTGGCTTGGTTTGGAGAGTCAGGAGGGCTCAACATTGTGACTTGTAAATGCAAGTAAAGAATGGTGGGGGTGTGTGCGTGCTTGTGATGCTGAGGTTGGGGATATAAGAAAGTATAAGACCCAATGGAATCTTCTGCTTCTTCTTCTTCTTATTTAGCATGAGACTGAGAGAACGTTTACGTGAAAATAAAGTCGTCGTTAAAAGGGATTAAAATATGGGGATTGTGCCCTGGACTATACTACACATTTGCGTGTACAGTTAGCAACACCCCCAATAGCTCGCTGTTTTCTCTTTCATGTAATGTGAGTTTGTGTGTAGGTACATTGAAGTCAAAAGAGAATCCCATCATTCAAGGAGGTAATGAGACTCATGCATTTAGAAGAGGAGAGAGAAAGAGATGTGCAGAAATGAAGGACTCGTGAAGGCGACGGCAGATGAGGGTGGGTGCGGTTATTGGATTCATGCGCTGTTTTAAAATATTTGTTTAAATTAGTGGGTTTTGTAGGATCCCAAGGCCTAACATATGGTCATTTTTGTTTATTCTTTTATTAGGTTCTGGTGTATTTTTATCCAAAAAAAAAAAATAAGGTCCTGGTATTTCTTGTGTGGTTCTGGTAGGGTGAGGGGGACCATTCTACTTGTATTTGGAGACTACATTTTGGCCTCGGACGCACCCATTCTAATACCCAATTTCATAATTTGTTAACTTTGATCTGTATGAACATAGTGTCTACTACTCATTATACTCAATTTCATAATTTGTTTACTTTGATCTATATGGACAGATAGTGTCTACCGCTCATAATCACATACGTGATAAGTCAATCTCATAAATCAACAAATTGTTGAGTCTCTCTAATGAATCAGGGGTCCCATGTGAATCTAACCAGTGACCACACACTGTCTTCCTTTTGACCCTACAACAAACAGTCAGCTGCTAATACTGTACATCTTTTAATAGCTTCCACCTTTTTTTGATGCATGTTTTAGGCAAATTATCAAACTTTAATGTAGGTTACAGGCTCGTGACCTCCAACCCTTGACCCATACAGTGTCAACGTACCATACATGTGACTTGTGACTTGTGACAGACTCAACTGCGTTTCTTTATAGATTCCTCAAATAAAACATTAGCCAATAATGGTTAATCTCAAAAATAAAATAAAACATAAGTCGAAGGACAGGACAAAAAAATTTTAACTCCAAATCAGAAGTACGTACACAATGTCCCAATCTACAGCAAAAACACTAAAACCATATGAGACAGAACCGCGTTTGCATTTTGGACTTTGCGGAGTGTGAGGAATACACCATATATAACAAAACAAAAGCATTGAAAGTAGGAGGATGGCAACAGATCTGTGACCGTCTTCAGAAAGTATTTATCTCATTCATATTAGGATTCCTTTTCTTACATATGAATTGAAACGCTTGGTGGGAAAACAAGTAGTATTTAAACAGCAATAAGACCGCGCATGAAAATTTAAACATTTTAGGATTGATGATTATTATAAATGCATGTATCACATTTTGCTGATGTTACATCTTGTTAACAAATGAGAATTAAAAGAATGGAAACTGCCTCATTTCTTGAGTTAGAAAGTTCAAAAACTAAAAGTGCTTGTTAATCTTAATCAATCCATGAGTTTGTATCGTTTCTCTTGGACGCCTGTAACTCCCATTTGAATCTCTATTATGGTATGAAGTGGCACCTGAAAACCATAATTCTAATTCAATTAGGATGTAATTCCAAAATATACAATCAGCAAAGTACAAAGAATAATCCAGCTTATAAGAACAGCTTCTTCATTGTATCAAAATCCAGATTTAGATTGACGTTCGTTCTCAGATTTTACCACCAACTAGACAGTTTGAGTCATTTGGTTTTAGTTATGTTTTAATTAAAAATAAAATAAAATCATGTGATTATAAAACAAATCTTAAGAACTCACACTTTCTTCCTCAAAGGGCAAGGGTGGATCAGAAGAGGGAGATGGGAGGGGTACCACCTCTGAAATCGTGAGTTCAACAATTTCAACTAAAAGGCTGGGATCTCAAACATACTTTTTTATTTAAAAAAATTAAATTAAATTCACCAAACTTTTTCTTCTTTCTCCATCTTATCTCCTTTGCCCATTCTTTCTTCTCTCCCTTTCAGGTTTTTAGACTTGGGCACCTCAAAAAATGCTCTAAAGTTCCTTCAATGTCTACTCTAGCATTCTCACTCCAAAAGATACCAACGCCTCAAAGCTCTCCCCATCAATTCACAAACTCAGGATTCCCCAAGTACAAAAATAGGTTTCCCAATCAAGATTAGGTTTTGAGATCACAGGTCTTTTCTTCTCTTGAATCTATACTTTGTGGCTCAATGTGTTCGAAGCAGGTTTGGGACCAAGCCTGCTATTGATGCTCAGTAAGATTAAAAAAGAATGCTTTTGTAGCATTTTTTTTTTATTGGTCCCACTATTGGGACCTAGGTTGCAATGGGTTTGTGCTGTTTGACTTATACTAATTGCTAATTGATTTTTTATTTATTTTTTTTTTTTTTAGAAAGAAGGTATGAGCTAGATGGTTTAGGGTCGCCACCAGTGAATGCACCTGCCACAACTGCCATCCTTTGGAAAAGAACCTCTACCAGTCACAATGTCAGTGAAGGAGACTATCAAGTGATTCAAATGAGTGGTGGGTGGGAAGGTTTAGAGTGGAGAGAGAGAGAGAGAGAGAGATTTCAAAAATGGCATAAGGAAATGGCAACTAGGTGTTGTTTGAACTGAAATTGTGAGTTGAAGACACGATTTCATGAGTTCAACTAACTATTTCAGAGGTGGCATCCCTTCCCTTTTACTGGTAATGGTAGGTCACCCTTGCCATCTAAGCATGAAAGCATGAGTAGAATTTACGATTTCAACTTTCAAAAATTTGAGTTCAGCTCACTTTTTTGAATCTCGCAAAGCCTTAAGATTAGTTTTAGAAACACAGTAATTTGATAATTATTTACTAAAACCCAAATTTGAGACAAATGACTGCAATAAGGATGTAATATTCTTATCAAATATCTATCATAGTGAAGTACCAACATCCTTATCCCTCTTGGCCCAAAATATGCGCACAAGATATGCATAGAACATGCCAAGAGAAATGTAAAAAGAATGCTACATGCCATATTACCTCAATGTGCGGAATTTCTTTCAGAGGCCTATCAGCAAAATAAGCATATAATGCTCTCAATACTGCCTGCAAGAATAAAGCAATAACAAAGTTTAAAAGGATCATAAACCAACAAAAAAAAAACCCAATACAAGCACAAGTTCAAAATGATATAAACCTGGTGAGATATCACTACAACAGGTGCCCGTTGTCGTTCAAGCTCAATAATTACAGGCTCTAGCCTGCAATGTATTGGAGGATGTTTAGTACTATTCAACAAGTTGGAAAACCATGTATTCAAAGTCAAGTCAAGAAAACTCATGAATCATTAGAACCATGAAATACAAACCTTTGAATAACATCCAAATAAGACTCCCCACGAGGATACCGATACCTCAGCTTGTCCTTCTTACGCGCCCTGCTATTGTGAAAATAACATAATTATCCACAGCACACTTTATTGCAAATGCAGTTTACTCACTCATACCAGCAAAAATTTACTGACCAATTTTCATTTTAAGAGATTAAAAAAGTGTATGCACTCTTTTATCTTTACTAATATAGAGAGAGGAAAATTGTAACATACTCATACTCCTCAGGCATGTTCTTCTTTATCTCTTCATATGTCATTCCATCACAAACTCCAGCATTTATCTCATCAAGTGCACGCCATTGTATCTACCAAAAATGTAAAGAAACACAAAATCTCTCAAACATAACTGTAGAATAATTTCTAGAACCATCTATCACCCACCAAAGTCAGCTGAAATTAGATAATTTAAATGGCTGAATAGGCTAAATGACATTCCTACGGATCAAGACATACCTTAGGGAATCCAACAATTGGACTAGCTGTCAATATAGTTCGTTGCAATGTGCTTGTCCAAATCTAAACCACAACAAAGCCAAAAAGAAATTAGCACTTACTTAAGTATAAATAGTCAAAAATTACTAGACATATTTCATTTTTTAAGTAATAGTTTGATACATTTACTCATTCAAGCCCAAGACTATGGTCCAGATACTGTCACCTATTTTAGACATTGAAGCCAAAAGGGTACGAATAAAGCTTCCCTGAGGCCTCAACAGCTATATTACTGCATGGTTAACATCTTGGAACAGTAATTACCAATTTGTTTCTTAAAGCAAGAAAACTAATTCCAAAATATTAACCAAATCATACTTACATTCCTAAATTTATCAGCTGTTAGGAGATAGAGATGAAAGTAGATTATTCGGAGGTTTATTGAGCAAAGGGAAGGAAAAGTGGGTAAGATCCTCTATGGTTCTATAAACAAAGAATCAACATACAAGTATTGCTTCAGAGTAAAAACCAAAATTTGTAAACATTACAATCATGCATATGGTTGAAGCTTACAGAAGCAGCCCTTTCTGACTTGAGTCGCTTTTCAATGAAGTTGGTAAGTTTTTTTGCATAAATTTCTCCAGCATCACTGCACAAAGAAGTTACAGTATAGATGGGTAAGTCACATTTGAGATATAAAACTAATTGTTTTTGAAGAACCAAGTTCACAACAAAATTATATTACATAACTTAGACAACTGAGTGGATCAAAATCAAATAAACACATCTTAGCATAAAATAAAATGAAACCTAGATTTAGATGGACAGGGGTAGCAGTTATGATGGGCAAAAAGCCAAATAACTAATCAGATGACAGAAGAAGATTAGGTACACATGATTGGAAGTATATATAATTTAAATTGAATTTAGGGTTAAACAAAACAAGTAACGTAACCATTGGCAATGTCAAGCCATTGTAATAATTCTATACTCAATATTCAGCTGAAACATTGAATAAGAAGCATGTCATACAACTTTCTGGGTTCTGAGCAAGCAGCTGACCAATATGACCTTCAGTTTTTAATGGCATTTATGAGTAGCATTTGCCAAATAAGAATCAACCCTAAGACAATCATTATTTTTTCTTGATAAATAAAATTTTATGCAATTAACAGTTTTTACAAGCCCATTGATTTTTTTTTTTTTTTTTTTTAAACACTATGGATTGATGTGTTTTTCTTAGGTGCCATTATTGTCACTAACAGTTTATATATATATATATATATATATATATATATATATACACACACACACACACACACATATTCATCACCATGAAATCATCCAAACCCAACCAATTAATTGCACCAATGAATTTCACTCTACTTTTTATCGTCTCTCCATTCATTAACCAAATTTATGTTCTTGAGAAGTTCTCAGTATCAAAGATAGGCTAGATTTCAGACCTTTGGAAATTGTACTGTGCAAAAAAGCCTTTTTATTAGCCAAAGATAGATTTCAGCAAATTCATGTACAATCTCAAAATTGCTATGAGATGGGTTTTTGTGTCCAAGTAGTTCCTAGTGGGAGAGCTAACATTAAATCCAATCAAGTAAAGATTAAAAAAAGATACCAAACTTAATCCTTGTAATCAATTTTCCCATGAAGAAAATTTTCTGCAGAACCTGCTGGAAAGATTAAAAAAAGATACCAAACTTAATCCTTGTAATCAATTTTTCCATGAAGAAAATTTTCTGCAGAACCTGCTGGTCCCACTATAGCAATATCATCAATCTCCGGTTTCTTGCATGTTCACGTAGTTCTGACCTGTTTTTCTAGCATTTATGAAAACTTTTTGGATAAAAATAAATAAATAAATATATATATATATATATATTTGTAGTACAGCTACTAAGAATTTCACATCAGTGTGAAGTGTGAACAGACGAAAATAAAAGAAACCTGAAAAAATTTTAGGTTGTCCAAGATGAAACAATTCCAAAAGCTTTCATTTTCTAAATATGAAGTGTGGAAATTTACTCATGGACTAGCAAATTTTTAGAGAAGATTAAAGCTAATACAAAGATATACCTCAATGCAGTGTCACCCCCAATCCTGCCTCTAACATTATCCTTACTCTCCCCATGCCGAGTAAGTAAAATTGGGCGGGGTGTGAGATGTGTATTTACCTGCAACAGATACAAGGAAAACACATTCCAAAATATGAATATTTAATCAAAGAAAGTAACAGGAAAAAAAGATCTTACATCTAACAAAGAGAACTCTACACTCAATTAAAACTTATTTTAATGATGTTAGTCGCTCCTTATTCACAATCTCAAATTAAGTGAAAGAAATCCCATAAAAAATATGAAGGAAGCTTTTAAGAAGTATAGATGTAAAACAATTTCCATAGAAATTGTATAGAAATCATCATAGTTTATAAATGTTATTTTCTGCTATTAATACAATTTCCATATATTTGCATCTGTGAGAGTGACTAACACATTTTTTCTCATCATATGATCTTATTCAAACCACATTACTTATCCAAAAAATGATCTTACTCCCAGCCAAATGATCATCACATGTGGCAGATAATACATGGAAGGTAACATAGAGACGTGGTGTTCAGTACATCCTAAAGCTATCTTGCAACCAAGAGGCGTACAACTGTTTACAAGGTCTAACCATTAAGACAGATGTTCCTTAAGAGCCTGAAATAAGACAATTCTTTTCACAACCATTATTAATCCAAATATCAGCCCTGCCATGTGTTAGATGCCTTCTACACATGCAAAGCAATCAAAAGCAAAAGCATGGAAGATTATTATTGTGATTTTCATATCCACTTTTTTTTTTTTTTTTTTGGGTCAATCTGATTTTGTACAACAAATATTAACTAAGATTAGAGTTAGCCTGTAGTAGACCAAATTGCATGCTAAAGAATAAACAAGATGAAAAAAGATTCTCAACATCACAAATCCTTTATCCAGAAGATATATAATATGCTAGGACCATGTCTTTCACAGGACAGCATACCAAGAAAAATACAATTCGCCCGGGAAGATAACCACTGATGTTGTTCACCTGAACAAAAGATAAAAGGTCTTTAGTAGATCAAAAATCGTAAGTCACACTATACACCAATTACATTAGAAAGAATAAAGAGATGAATGAAGATCTAAACCAAGGATTTTCAGGGAAAAAATTTAAAAACAAGAAAAATGACAATGGCAATTTGCAAGAAAGCACAAACATCTTAGTAGACAAGTATTGGTCCATGCCAATCACACCACGTGGCAAGGAGGCCAATGCAATGAACTAAAGTACTATTTAATTGATTTTAAGTTTTATTTAAATACATGACAAAAAGTTATCATGCACAGCTATCATTACAGATGAGGAAGTGAACGCATCAACTATGTCCACCACTAAAACAAACAATACACTACTAATGGTACATCCAAAATTTCTCCATAATCAACAAGGAGTTGCAATTAAACATGATTCGGCCCACCTGTATGTTATCCTTAGGCAATTCTTAACAGATAAACATAGTGCCAACTAAAAGCCCAATGTACCTTTAGTAGGCATAAAAAATTTTGATGTAGTTACTAACAAAGACAGCAAACTTACTTGTATTTGACCTCCATGTCCACTGGCCATATCAATCATTTTGATGTAAGACCCTTCTTCAACTGTCTCATAAACCTTGTAAGAGGAGCACAATGTATATTTAGTATGACAGTTAGCATTCTTACAACCAAATCTCACTACTTCCAATTTGTATTAATTGATTTTGCGGGAGTTACTTTTTCATAATTGGCTAGTCGATCTTTGAAGTCCTGCAATCCAGCCTCAAAATCTGGCCTATGGGAGGACACAAATTATTAGGCACATAACTTTCAATCAAGATATGAAACAACTGGTTTAAGAGCAATCATACTGTTCCGCATAGTCAGGGCTTTGTTGAATTTTAAGGCGTATATTTCTTTCAATAATGCGTTCATCATTGCATAGTGATTCCAGAAAAATAATCTGCATCAAAATGAAAATATGTATCACAAGCCAAATTATTTATATTACATTTCAGACATAGATTCCTTTATAATTCTCCATGCTGTGATCATGGTACCTTGCATTTTCCTTCAGCCATTTTCATCAGCATATTCCTTCGTTTCCTGCTACTGTTTGTGGCGTCAAATATCCCTACCTAAAACCAAATTAGGATTGTCGAAAAAAAAAAAAAAAAAAAAAAGAAGAAGGATCAGGCAGAAGCCACAAAAAGATCAAAAGAATCTACACCACAG
Source organism: Lithocarpus polystachyus (assembly GCA_033629205.1). NCBI lineage: Eukaryota > Viridiplantae > Streptophyta > Magnoliopsida > Fagales > Fagaceae > Lithocarpus > Lithocarpus polystachyus. Next base: position 44,181,648 of record CM066162.1, on the reverse strand, counting down.
AACTTACCTGGCCACCTTCTTGCATCCAAGATATCATGTCCTCCATAGCCAAGGCTGCTACCTAGTAGCATGTGATACATTAAAACTATGTAGAAAGAAAAGGGTTAATATGGTGTGAACATTAACAATTGTCCAAAATTTATTAAAAAAAAATACTAGTAATTGCATTATTATGAAAAATTAGTCTCAATGGAATGATAAACATAATTACATTAATATGAGCAACTATATGTTGTCCCTCGTCACCACATTCATGTGATGAATCCAAACAGCACCTTAACAACATAAGCCAGAGAGCTGAATGGCGTAAACATTGCCTCTCACAGCATATTTGCACCTTTCCCTCCTTCCTTGATTATTTTGTTACTACTGTGCCAGTGTTCAAAGCCAATAATTTTGATTTCTTTTTGTGCGTGCGTGTGTGTTGTTTGGGGGGGGGTGGGTGTTGTGTGCATAATTATGGTATTGATAAACCACTCAAGATAAACTCAAGAAACTTACAGACAATACTGTGTGTGTCAATATAAAAAATATACAATGTCTAATATTAAATTAGGTCATAACTCAGAAATATACTATATATTAGATTATCAATTTTGATGATGATACTCTAATTTTTTGTGATGCTAATATTGATCAATTGTTGTTTCTCCGTTTGGTTCTCATCTGGTTTGAGGCTGTGTCCAGTTTGAAGGTAAATTGGGGCAAGTCTGAGCTGGTGGCTGTGGGGACAGTTCATAACATGGATCTTTTGGTGGCTGTATTAGGTTGCAAACGCGGGTCCCTCCCAATGAAATATTTGGGTCTTCCTTTGGGGGCAAAATTTAAGGACAAGTCCATATGGAATCCGATTCTAGAGAAGATGGAAAGAAAATTAGCAAGTTGGAAAAAATCATATCTATCCAAGGGAGGTAGAGTCACTCTAATTAAAATTACTCTCTCTAATCTTCCTACTTATTTCCTTTCCTTATTCCCTATTCCTGCTTCTGTGGCCAATAGAATCGCTAGACTTCAGCGGGACTTTCTGTGGGGTGGCCTGGGAGATGAGCCTAAATTTCATCTGGTTGATTGGTCTACGGTGTGTACCCCTCTTCCTTCAGGTGGGTTGGGGATTAGGAACCTGCGAACTTTTAACGTTGCTCTTTTAGGGAAGTGGCTATGGAGATTTGGGCAAGAAAGGGATGCTCTATGGCGTCAAGTGATAGAGGCGAGGTATGGTTGTGATCGGGGTGGTTGGTGCTCTAGCTCTTTCTCTGGCCCTTATGGTGTCAGTTTGTGGAAGCATATTAGAAAGGGATGGCACTCTTTATCTCGTTTTATTATGTTTGAAATTGGAGATGGATCTAGAGTGCATTTTTGGCTAGATCGTTGGTGCGGAACTTCCTCTCTTGCTGTCCGCTACCCCGAATTATACAGAATTTCTCGTAGCAAAGAGGCAAGTGTTGCGGATCTTATGAGGTACACCAATGGAGTCCTCCATTGGGAGATTCAGTTTTGTAGGGAGGTGCATAATCGTGAATTGGAAGCTTTCAGGTCCTTCATCAACTCCATTTATTGCACTCTTGTAAGGGGGATCGGGGAGGATAAGAGATGTTGGCTGCCTTGTAAAAGTAAAGGGTTCACAGTTAGTGCTTACTACCATCTTCTTGTTGGCCATAGTGAGCAGTTTTTCCCTTGGAAAAGCATTTGGAAGCAAAAGATTCCCTCTAGAGTGGCTTTCTTTGTCTGGTCCGCTTCCTTGGGGAAATGTCTGACAATTGACAATTTAAGGAAAAGAAAGGTTTGCATTTTGGATTGGTGTTATATGTGCAAATGTAATAGTGAAAGTGTTGACCATCTCTTCCTGCATTGCCCAGTTGCGTTGGAGTTGTGGGATATGGTTTTCGATTTATTTCGAGTTTGTTGGGTTATGCCTAAGTCTGTTGTTGGGTTGTTTTGGTCGTCATCGGAATGGTGATATTTGGAAGGTCGTTCCTCATTGTCTGATGTGGTGTATTTGGAAGGAGAGAAATAGTAGGTGTTTTGAAGGCAATGAGCGCTCCATGCCTGATCTCAAGCTTCTTTTCTTCCTATCCTTACTTGACTGGTCCTCTGTGTGGAGAAACCATCTTTTTTCTTCTTTATTGGTTTTTCTAGATTCTTGTACTGTTCGTCTTTGATTTGTTAACCCTTGTATACTTCCTGTATGCCTGGGTGTCCCTCTTTTTTTATCAATGAATCTTTATTACTTATCAAAAAAAAAAAAAATATATATATATATATATATACACACACATGATTACCTAAACTCTAATAAGTATGCTAAAAAGTTGTGTACTTCGCTACAAACAACACAAAAAAAATTTCAAAAAAAGGGAAGCCAGATTCGAACCCAGGTGCTATCCATGGGGGAGACCAAATAATACCACTAAACCACAAGGCTCTTGGTTTTTTTTTTTTTTTTTAATAAAAATATAATATATAACCCTTGTGGCCTTAAAGGAAATAACAACTATGACAAAGGGAACACTCAAGCAAAAAGAGAACTTTTTTGTTAAAACTTTCTTTTCTTAGCACTTAGGCCAACTGCTTTTGGAGGCCACTGATCATTGGGTTAATTCAAATTTTTGGAGGCCCAACCTTTAAAAACTTTAAAAAAAAAATTATATATATACACATTTTATATATATAAAAATTCAAAAAAAAAAATTTGGGGGGGGGGGGGGGGTTGTTGTTGGATAGGGGTAACTTGGCTCCACCGCTGTTCATTCAATTAACTTCAAATCATGCCATGCCATTTACAACATTCAGATTTCAAATATGAAATAGCAAGGATCTCCACAAACAACCATAGGACACTCTCCAATGCAATTGATGCCAAAATTTCTTCAATTGGATTCACCCGTTCATATGTGTAATCAAATTATACAACGTAAGGTTTGTGAAGGAATGTGTGTAGGGATTTAGAAAGAAAGAACAATACAAACCCTAGACTTCATCACCTAGTGGCCAGTTTGGGTGGAGGGGGCAAGAGGGGAATAGAGGGGAGTTGACCGGAAATTAGGCTATTTTCCCCTTTACTCCCCCTCCGTCCAAACTGGCCCCTAGAGCTAGCCTAAACCCTAGAATTCACCACCTAAGACTGCTTGGAATCACCACCAAGCTAGAGAGAAAAATCTCCATTCAAAAGTATTCATCAAATTCAACATACCTATAATGTTTCCTCTGGGGCCTATAAATAGGATCCCAAATTACATTACATAATCATAGCAAGAACACGAACCAAATCCTTTAAAACCCTCAAAATAAAATTCAAATAAATTCAAATCCCACAATCTGCACTAACTGACTAATGGAATCAATTAGCATTAATGTGGTGTCCCTACCATCGTAGCTTATTCATGAGATTGAAAATAACTCATGACCTTTAGAATTTCTAACCATTATATCAGTGGCGAAATAGATGCTCAAATCCCAGAGAAACTTTTAGAAATTAACCATTCAGTCCAACTAAATAACTCATTCATTCACAGAAAAGGTGGCATATTTTTAATGATCCTGACAGATAAGATTTTTTAGTATTATTTTTTTTTTTAATAAAAAGGCCAGATAATCATATGATCCACCCAAAGCAATAAATCATTCTCATGGATATTCACCTCATTACGTGCTTCCATGCCTTCAGGATTGTCTGCTCGGAAAAAATCTGCAGACTGCACCAAGAAAATGAGTCATCCATCAAGAATAATTCAAGAAATTTCATAAAACTATTGCAATCTTCTTCAGGCTTTTAGAAAGCAAGGAAAAAGGAAAAAAAAAACACATTCAATGAAAAATTGGCTTGATGGCAAAATGACATTTTAAATAGGACAAAAATTAGCTCCAAGCTAGTTTAGAGGAATCTCCTCCAACCCACTATGTGACAATTTACAAGACTACTCATGTGTATTATTTGAATTACTTGTAAAAAGAGTCATATGACTAAAACTACACACGGAGGGTCTCTTCATTGGCCACATAATGGGTTGGAAGAAGATAGCTCCAAACCGGTTTGGAACTAAACTTCTTCCCTTTAAATACAGGACAATTCCTCCTGGAAAAACCTAGGTTCCCTCTGCTGATGGATGCAGCAGTTGGGGAAAAATTGGGCTCCCTCTCTCCTAAACTACGAAAACTTTGACATTTCAAGAACATAAGATTCCTTCCTGCAAAAAAAATTGGACCAGTTTGGTTTAAAGGGCCATAATAATTACAGGCCAACCCAACTCCCTCTTGTTTTCTATTTAGAGATCCTAGTCTTGCAATAAAACAGACCCATAGTTTTCCTAGGTCCAAGCCACCACCCAATTCCCTTTTTCCCTCCTCATTCCTCTGCATATACTTGCAGAGGATTATTCTGAGGTGGACCGGAAACCCAATCAAATTTTGTTGTTACCACGTAGAAAATTTTCCGCACAGCCCCATTGGCTATTTGATAAAGAATTCTGAAAGTAGTGTTTCTACTATCATCTATGCCTTGCACATACTCACTGTTGTGCAAATGTGTGAAATTAACATATTGTCAGACCCCATTCACTTAAAGTAGAGTATGACAAAACAAGTCTAAGAGAATCGTAGTAAATTCTTTTTTTTTTTTTTAAGGAACAAAGAAATACAGTAGACAAGAAGAGAAGGAAGAGAAGGAACAGGCTATTATTTATGAACACTATGAGATCAACTGTGTCAAATGAGTTCATCTGACCAAAATTAAGCCACAAAACAGATAATAATCACTTCCATTGCCAGAAAATTAGCCTGAAATTAACCACATCCCACTTTATACAACTTAGAAGAAGAATAGGCAAAAGAAATTTTATATTGATGAAGGAAATATCACTGTGGAAGAAAGGGCAGAAATGTACCTGATTTGCCCCATGCTTAAGCCGTCGATACTATTGCAACCAAAAAAAAAAAAAAAAACAAATTAGAACAATTTTTGTCTTTATATGTTTCCCCATTAACTTGAGGTCTGAAGGACAAAAAGAGTAGTCATGGTAAGATTAAATGACCTTTCCAACATTGAAATGCTTGGTATCATGACCCAACCAGCGGAGATATCTGGTAAGTTTAGCTGCAGTAAATGTCTTGCCTCGAGCTGGCAAACCGACCTAAAGTACAAGCAACTAATTAGAATTATTCATTCTCAACGGTACTACTAAATTTATTCTTTAATAAATAGTACTTCTGAAACAATTTTATGAAGCGTCTGAACTGATGATGGCAATTACCACCAAAATCCAATTTTCAGGCTATTTAAGGGTCAACTTTGAATTTCAGTCTCACAAAGATAGTGGGAGAACAGTGATTTATGTTTTCAATGGTTCTAACAAACACACATGCAGGGAAATACCAGAACAATTGCCAAATGTCTATCCTCCTTTGGTCCAAGCATCTGATCAGCTACGGCTGCAGCTGCAACAGCTCCAGCAGCCGCCGGCATTGAATTCTAACAATTTAAAAGGGAAGGGGGGAGAAAAAGCAATTGATTGGATTATACAATCTTCACAGGTGAAAGAAATTTTTTTTTTTTTATATACATTTTTTTACGAACCTTCGTTTCTGTATCCAGTCTGAGATCTACAGTGAAAGTACTTGCACTAGCAGATTTAACTAGCCTTGGAGATCCAACGCCCCTATCCACAAGGAGCCCCCTATGACTATCTTGCTTTTGCGAAGGCGAAAATGTCCCAACTGACTTTGATTCAACTACCCCAGAACCTGAATAAATCCTGGATGAATCAGGGACAATTACCTGCATCTCCTATGTAAAAATGAAGATAAAACATTAGATCCAAAACAAAATATTTTACAGAAGAAAAAAATAAAATCTGGAGACATCTTCAAGCTAAACAGACATATCAACTGTAAGCGTCTTATCTGACTTTAAACAACATCATCATATTGCTATTGAATCAGCCTGTCAAACATAAATATGATAGTTCCATTCCACTATGGACCAAAGAAAACCTGAAGTTCGAATGTTGATACATATAGCACACTAATACTTCAAAACCCTTAACTAATTCCAATTTACTTATATGCAAGATAGGTTAACAAGAAAAACCTTTATGGTTGCAGGGCGATCAGCAGAAACACTACCATCCTTAGAGGGATGTAAAACATTCCCTGAGCCATCCATGTTAGAGAAAACCCCAGCAAGAGTTAATGACCTTGGAGTCTCTGTGTTATTGGCTGCATAAAACAAACCTGAATTGGCAGAAGTTGTTGGAGCTGGAACAACATAATGTTCAAGATCAAGTTCCAAACTAGCTGAAGAGCCATTCTGCACAGAATAGAGAATATAAGACGTTTCAAATAAAAGCCATAAGCTAACATAAAATAATCTGTTGTAAAAGGAACGAGTTCTCATTTTCCATTGTTTGATTGTAGTTTAACTGAATTCATTGCTCATTGGACATGAATACAACTCTCAAATTTGTTTTGCATCAGAATTCCTCTCCAACAAATTAGAATGGCAAAGCATTAGTGCAGTGGTAAGTCAAAATTGTACCTCGGCATTCATCTCTGGCGCTGAATTAATACTGACATCAGGAATACCACGAACAGCTGAAGGCCGAAGGTTCTCCTGATAAGCCCTCCAACTAGCCGCAAGATCAAATGGCGAAACCCTATCGGCTTGAATTAACACCCGATACTCTAGAACCTCATCAGCATTAAGCCTAAATAGAGCCAACCTTGCATCCCCTTGCAAGGTACCCCCAATGAGTTGTCGGTTTGGACCTTCCTCAACTATACAAGGCACATTACTGTGCTTGGGCTTCAAAAGGAACTTAAAGTCCAAAGTTTCTACATCCAAAAAAAAAAAAAATTATCAAATACACAAGCCAAAACCCCCCTCAAATATATATTGAATATTGCCTAATTGTTTGCTATAATATTTGAATAATGAAATAAATATATGTCTTTATTCATTCTTTCTATTATTTCCTTTTCACTCATTTCACCATTTGAAACTGTGTTGTCCAATGGATTGAGGAGGATACTACTATTCTTGATTGGGTAGTAATGAATTAGCATATAAACAGACATAGAGGAAATTAATTATTGGTGTATTGTGCATGCGTGCCTTTTTATTCATTCAAAAAAGCAATAAAAGTAAGTAATTCCAAAATGCTTAAGCAGTTAGTGGTGCATTAAAACTTAAACAAACCATTAGTTAGTTACCGTGATTAGGAGGAACAACAAAGCTCAATTCCCACAATGACGCGGATTCGCGTTCCATCGAAAGCTGACCAAAACAATCATCAAAACAATTAAACAAGTTGTACTTTCTTTGTTTTGTATTGTATTAAACACAAGGAACAGAAGAGAGAGAGAGAGAATTACAGCTTTAGAAGAATCCCAAGAGCCAACGAGAGGAACGGAGCCGTAGACATGAGGAATGAGGTCTCCTTTGCGCTTGTAATTCTCCATCTTCAACGACACATACAACTGCCCCCCGGCTTGGTTTCGCTCCTCCTCCTCCCCCATTCCCTGCGACCCACCCTCCTCCGTACTCTTCGACGCTCCAGTTCCCATTCTCTCTCTCAAATTAAACCCTGCTTTTGCTTTTGCTTTTGGATATTCCTCTCAGACTCATTGTGATTTTAATTTTATCAGACTGGACTAAACTAGTCCATGAATTAAAGATGCATATTCTAAGGTCTGCTTTTTCCTTTTTGTTTTGTTTTGAAATTTGGATAGAGGAGAGAGAGAGAGACAGAGAGAGAGAGAGAGAAAGAAAGATAAATCAAATTGAGCGATGGAAATGAAAGGAGAGAAACAATTTGTTTTGGTTTGATTTTTATCGATAACGGTAGGGGCTGAAGGATGATGGGTCGGGGGTTGTAGGTAGGGTAGGGTGGGGCTGGCCAATCCCACGCTCGTGGCACGAGCCACCACGAACTCCGACTCTTTATACTTCGCCTATTTGGGCTTACTCTACTCGCTTGTGGTGGGTGAGAACTGTGCATTCGCTTTCCTTATTTGACACGTTGGTAGTTTTGGTCTTCGTTCGTGGACAGCTCAGATTAGGTGCGAATCCTTGCATTGCCTATCAGTCTTTGTCTGCCACGTGTTTTTAAATGTGACACTTATCTTCTTCTTCTTTTTTTTCTTTCTCTTTTTTTTTTTTTTCTTCTTCTTTGGATAAATTTTAAGTTAATACCAACTAAGTCCAAGATATTTCCAAATTGACCAATTTGGTCCGTAAAGATTATTTTGTCCCTAAACACCACTAAACAACTTTAACCTCTGTTAGTTTCTCTCTCTTCTCTCTATTCCTCTCTGTTACTCTTCCCTCTTCCCTCCTCCCTCCTCCTTCCTACCTTACTCTCTCTCCTCAGATCAGACATAACCACTCCTCAGATTAGCTACAGCCACTCTAACTACGACAAGAGCCACAACACAATTTTACTACCCATACTAAAACCTAGTCAAATCTGCTCCAACAATATCAAAATCCTCAAACACATAGAAAAATCACCACCACATCAAAACTCAAAACCACCCCCATTGCAAACTCATTCCATATTGGAACCCACCACCACCATCACCGACCACTAAACCCAACAACCACCTCTGGCCACAAAACACCCCAGTGACCACCACCGGTAACAAAACCCAACCAAACCCACATCAATAAAACCCAAATCCAAAAATTTCAATCACCACTTCGTAACCCACAGCCACCTCACCACCCTAGATCAAAACCCATAACCACCTCCATTTTAAATCCACCCCAAATCAAACCCACCACCACCTTAAACAACCACTGACCACAAAACCCAAATAAAAAAACTCAAACTCACCACAAATCGGAATCCACCACCACCAAAATACCAACAAACCAGAACCTATCACCAGCAACCAACAACCACCACAAACAACCACCATAACCACAATCCACAACCAATCCAGACCACCAAACCCATGCATTACTGCCGTAGCCAAAGAGAATAAAGAGATAAATGAAAAGGGTGAGTCAAAGAAGGGAGACTAGGTCAAGTAAGAAAGAGAGACTTGAGGGAAAAGGAAGAGCAGAGTGCAGAGAGGTTAGGATTAGCAACAACAAAAAAAACGCAGAGAGGTCAGATGAAAGAAGAACGAAAGAGGTAGAGAGAAAGCAGATCTGTTACGTTTAAGAAAGGAGAAGAACTCTCAACCTCCAAAGTAATGGTCTTCCCTGTCAAGGTCTTAACGAAAATCTGCATTCCACCACGAAGGCGCAGCACTAGATGAAGGATGTTTGAGAAAGGAGGGGGAAAAAAAAGGTAAAAGTAAAAGTAAAATGACTAACGGATGCTAACAGGGTTAGGGATTAAAATGTCTTCAGGGACAAAATTGTCTTTTTAGGATGAAATTGGTAGGTTTTAAATTGTTTTGGACTTAGTTGGATATTATCACAAACCTTAGGGGTGGTTTGTGAAATTTACCCTTTTTCTTATTATCCGGATCTCCAAAATTTATTTATTTAAAAATTGAACCAAAAAAAATGTGTAAGGACATACACAGTCATTCAACACAACCTGTAAAAAAATACGTCAATCTTTTTTGTCCTCTACAAAGTTAACATTTCTTGTTAAGAAAAGATACGTCAATATGAGCCAATCTATTTTTTTCATTAAAAAAAAAAAAGTTAACATTTCTTGTTATACTCATTTTCCTTAATATATATCTTAGTTATCTACCTAAATACGTAGATTTTCCATCACTTATTAAAATATTTGCATTATTACGTTTCCTTAGTAGATTTTACATCACTCAAAGCATTCGCAATGAGTCAGGGATATGCCAAATGTAACCAAACTTTAAAATTCAAACCAATTTTTCTCAACAGCCGGAAGGCTATACATGGAAAAATGTAAAAAAAATTGGCATTGTGCTACAATGCCATTGTAAATGTTCAATGGCATTGTAGAACAATTGTAAACCAAAATATTATTATTTTATTTCTTTCAAGTTTCATTTTTTCTACCTTTTTCTTTCAACGGATCTTTCTGTCAAGGCTCAACAGAGCTCATTTCCTCTCTCCCTCTCTCTCTTTCTCTATCTTTTTCTCTGTTCTCACCGTCTTTTTCTCGTCTCCCTCACTCTTTCTGATGCCGTTTTCTGGGTATTTTTTATGGCAAGATTGGCGTGGTATGGTGGTTTGCAACGACGTGTTCATGGGTTTCGGGCGTGATTATGGGTTTGTAGGATTCTCTAGGCGAGACCGGTGTGGTTAAGGATCTGGTAGTTGTTATGGTTGCGAGATTGGCATGGTTGTGGGTTTACAAATCGAATTTGGTTGTGGGTGGTGATGGGTTACTAATTGGTTTTGGTCGTGGGCTTGGGGTTGAGTTTTGATGGTGGATCGTGGTGGGATTGGTGTGGTGGGCCGTGGGTTGTGGTGGCACGGTGGGTCTGGGGCTGAGTTTGGTGGGTTTGCTTGGTGGGTCAGGTGGGTTTGCTTGGTGTTTCTCGTGGTGGTTCTATGATGTGGTGGTTGTTGGTTGTGTTGTTGATGGTGGGTGGTGGTTGTCAGTTGTGTTGTTGATGGTGTATCAGTGGATGATGGTGTTGTTGATAATGGATCGGTGGGTGGTGATTGGAAATTTTGGGTGGATAGGTGGGTGGCTTTGTTCTTGATGGTTGGTTAAGTTTATGTGTTGGGTTTGTTTGGGGTTTGGGATGAGTTTCTGTGTTGAGTTTTTTTTTTGATAAACTGTGTTGGGGTTTTAGGTCTTCACGATGGTGATGGAGGTGATGAGAGAGAGAGAGAGAGAGAGAGAGAGAGAGAGACATAAATATATTTTATTGTGTAAATATATTATTTTAATGTATTGTATAAGAAAATAAAAGTTGGGATATGTTATAAAATGGTATGGTAAAATTGATAAAGTAACTTTTTGAGATGATAAAATAGGATAGGATGACAAAATAAGATAGAATGACATTTTTCATTGTGAATGCTCTTAGAGCAATCACAATAAAGGTGTTAAAATGGCTTAAAAGTTATTTTAAGACCACAAAGACTAAAAACTGTACTACAGCAAAAATGCCAAGCTTATTTATTTTTTACTTCTAGCTACATAGGAATGATTCTTAGGTACTCTCAGAGCATAGAGAATAGTGTTCCCTCCTCTCACATTTATGGCGGAGTCCACTCATTAAATTTATGGTGGGGTCCACTTATTAAATTCATGGTTAGATCCATTATGAATGTGAAAGGAGAGAGTACCATTTCTTTGTACTCCGAGAGTACCTAAGAATCTTCCGCTATAGTGAGCTGCTATCTATAGCAAGTTAGCAACTCACTGTAGCTAGAAGTTATATATAAAAAATATTATTTTATTGCCTTTTCACTTTAAGTACTATTTCCCTCTTTGTTTCTAACGCTTCCAGCCCCTTCCCATCTCTCCTCTCCCACTCACCTAAGGCCTTTTGCTTTGTCTGAAACCAAACCCCAAAGGTTCAAGGCTATCTATTCTTCATGGCTCCATTGCCGCCACCGTCACTCATGGTGGCTAGATTGGGTTTTGTCCTTGCCATCGCCACTGGTGTGGGTTTGTGTGAGTGAGATCTCTAGATTTGTTAGGTTGTATGGTTATCGGTTGTCTTCACCATCATTTTTCGTTGTGAGTATGTTGGGGTTGTGGTAGTGGTTGTGTGGATTTTAATGGGTTTGTCGTGGGTTGTTGAAGATGGTGGTGGTTGTGCTTGTGACAGTGGTTTAGGTTTTGTAACGGTGGTGGAAGAGTAAGGTGGTTGAGTTTTGTGATGGTGATGGAAGAGGAAGGTGGTGAGCTTTTATTTATTTATTTATTTATTTTAATATTAGTGGAAGAGGAAGGTGCTAGATTTTGTGATTGTGATGGTGGTTGACTGGTTGTTGGTGGTGGCTGGGTTGTGGTTTTTTTTTTTTTTTGGTTTTGTTTTGTTTTGTTTTTTTGTTTTGTTTTTTTTTTTTTTTTTTGTGTGGTGGGTTATGGTTGCCATGGTGGTGGTTGTAGCTGATGGAACGATGGTAGAAGCGATGGTTGCTGTGGCTGATCGTGGCTAATTGTGACTTTTTTTCTTTCTTTTTTTAATTAAAACTAGATGTGGCTATTGTATATTGTATTGGGATGTATTATTTTATTGTATTGTTTATATTATTTTAATATGTTGTATGTTAAAATAGTACCTTTAATGTTAAGTGTACTGTAAAGTGAGTTATTAATATAGATAAAGTAGGTTTTTGAGTTGCTAAAAGCTATATTTTTTGAGAACTTTGATGTGAATGTTCTATTATGAATGTATTTAGTTTTTAGCTTGGCTAGACTGATTCTAAAAAATAAAAATAAAAAAAGCTTGGCTTGACTTAGTGGGAGTTGTGTTAAAGCTTTAGGCACAACTCTAATTTTGATATATTTTGACGAGGTTGTGTTGTTTTTGCTACATTGTTATTTTTTGTACAAAGAATTTTATATAATGCCTTAGCACAAAATCGGGATTTGGAGTTGGGGGCACTTTTGCTATTGTTTGCATGCAGCTGTTTCGACCTCTTGGCTTTGTAATTGCTTAGTCACTGAGTGTTTTCTTTTTTTTTTTCCCCTTATGTTTTTTATGAGTAAAATTGGTTAATTGAGTTTAATTTTTTTTAGCTTTGTTATCGGCAATTTTTTTTGTTGGGCTAATTGTTTTGGGCTTGTATATTTTGTTTCTAAATTTTAGATGTATAAATATTTTTGTGGCCTTTAAAAGAAGGAAAAATGTTAAAGCTACAAATTTATTTACAAATTCCGTATTATTAGTGAACTTCGAATGAAATTATTGCGGAAAATTATTGAGCATTTTTCAATCTTTTTGATGTTCCTTAAAATCAATCTCTCTCTCAAGTTGTAAATTTTTAATTAAAAACATTCAATTTGTGAGTTATTAACATGGAAGATTTTGTTCATATAACTATAAATAATTTTAGTCATGCTCAAAACTATTAGAATTTGAAGTTTAAGAAAAAATATATTGAAATTTAGTAGAAGCCTACGGAATGGGTGGGACCATCTTAGGAAGAGGAGGAACCCCACCCATGAGAAGACGACGGGTCGTTTCCACATCTTACGTGAGTATTTTTTATTTATTTAAATGGATTAGTTATTTGACTATTTCAAAATTTACATCTATTTATTATTTTATTTTATTTTATTTTTTGTAAAATAGATTGTAATGTAATTTGAAATCTATAGCCTATAAAAGGCTTGTATGTTGAAGAAGAAAGGCAGAACTCATTATAGAGTCCAACCTTCTATTTAAGTTTTTTGAATGCCTTCCCAAGTAATAAAGTCTTTGTTATTTGTCTTCTACTTGCTTTATCATTTTAGTCTTTGTTTCAAACTCTTGCTTTTCATATAATACTAATAGCAAATATTCTCTTTCTCATTCATATATATATATATATATATATATATATATATATATTGTACGGGCATGGTATTTAGGCCCAGCCCATTACATGAGTGTTACATAAAGGCCTAGCCCATCAATTTCTGTAAACCGAGAACCCCAAGCCCAATAACGGGTTGTATGATGCACCAGTCCAGAAGCTAGCTACATATCAGGGATGTGACTGTTTGGCACAGTAGTGCCTTAGAGGAAATCGTCTGTTGAGAACCAATCAGCAGCAGGTGCAAGTTTCAAAATAGTCACATTTGTCTTGAAAAGTGGGTCTCATTTGGTCAAGAATCTATTTCGGAAGGCCCCCACCCACTTGAAAAGCCTCCCCACCATCATGACTGCCCCATTAAGGGAAGTCTATAAATAAGAGCCAAAGGAGTGAGAAAGAAGGGTGGGGGGGGGGGGGGGGGGAATAGAAGGTGAGAGACATACACGAGAGAGAATTGAGAGGAAAAACAAAAGATGAGAAGCTCACCAGTAACTTGGGGACTCCTCGGGGGGTATACAAAAAGGGGTACGAGGATATGGGCTAGACCAAAAGCTCTGTCATTTGGGCCGCTAGATTGGCCACAGGGGGTCTTCCCATTGTAGGAATCCCATTACCCACATTATATAAATAAATTGGAGGCCTGTCCTTAGGGCTAATGAGTCACTTTAGGGAAACAAGCTCGCACAATTGGTGTCGTTTATGGGAATCTCTTACTCAGCTGAAAACCCAAAGTTAGTGTACTATTGTCCAGGATGGAGGAGCCACATGTAGAAGGACCAGTAGGCCTTTGAGACAATCGTTCGAGGTCCTTGTCCAGGGGCCAAAGGAGGCTAGAGAGGGAATGAAGAAGAAAACAGGCTCGCGCGCGCACACACACACACACACGTGTGTGTGTGCGCGTGGATATTAATTGCACTTGATTATACACAAATAAACGAAATAAGTTTATATATAAAAGCTGAAACGAATACTAGAACCTAAGGACTAAGGCAATATACAATTTTGACCATATTTCTTTCTCAAGCTGATCACAATGTATCATCACAATCTTTAAGTGTTTTTTATTTTTTTAATTTTTTGTTATTTTGTGAAGATAAGTAAATAGTAAAGAATGAAAAGGTGGGTTGGAGTCATATAATTGAGATATCATAAAGAATGCAATTACTTCTAGAGTTTTTTTTTTTGCTCAATTGACACTTTTTAGTAAAAATGTATATAGTTCAAATTTCCCTCCCCAAAAAACAAATTATAAATTTGTGGGGGTCCTCCCTAGTGATTCGTAGGCTTGTTGGGCCTGATTCCCCAACTAACTATTTGAGTATAGCTCACAATGGGAGATCCTATAAATAGATGGGCGTATAATTGATGGTTTGATGATGGTGTTATAATGTTCACTTGCTCCAAGCGTACCTATTTGAGTAGGATAGCTTACCACCAAGAACCCCCCTTTTATGACCAAGTTTGGTCACCTTCCCCAAATGCTATTTCTCTATCTTCTCTCGTGCTTTCTCTCTTCTAGCTTTTTATTCCAATCTCTTTACCCTAACCTTCTTCTATTTTTTATACCTTCCTCTTAGTGGACCCATCATGAAGACAAAATATTCCACATATGTGTGGGTCCCTCCACTGCTGGGATCTGAGTGGCTTTTTGGGTCTAGGTCACTGTTCCAACGTGTCTAATCGTGTACCAGGAATGGGGCCCACGATCTTGCCATTAAAATGATTTGTTAGTAACTTGTGCCTAATGCCGAATCTTATGTTCAGCCAACGGACTTTCCCAAGACACTACTTTGCTTTCTCAATGAAAATAGACTTTTGTGTAGGCATTTCTGCCGAGGTTGCACCCCTAGTGTATAGTAGCTCGACATTCACCTAATTAGAATTGACTAGGCTTAGGCTGCCCTTAACTTTGGGTGTGCTCAGCTTGGGCTTGGCATGGGCCAGGCTGGCAAGGGCTTAGCATGGGCCAGTCTTTTTGTCCTCCTACAAAATTAAAAAAAAAAAAAAAGACTCGAACCCCAATTTAAATCAAAATATAAACTTGACAAAATGAAAATGGAAACGACTGTCGTTTTTGGTAAATCGAAAGCGACAAAATCGCATAATTGTACTTAAACTAAAGCCCATGAAATTGAAAGCCTGTTTTCTGTGGGCCCTATCCAAAAGAAACCCCGGCCCAGATAAAAGTAGGGTTTGCATATAAATGTCACCAAAGCCCTTCTCGCAGCCCTAATTCCGCTTGTTCCAGAGACTTCATTTTTCGCGGCTGCGCAGAGCTAAACGAAGAAGCAAGGCTAGGGTTTTTCTCTCACTCCGTCGCCATGAGAGCCAAGGTAAACAAAAATCAGTACCATGTTATACTTCTCCTGCTTTGTAATGAAACATTTTCCCTTCGCTCGATTCAAATGTTAATTGCATTTTTATTTGTTTCTTTGTTTAACAGTGGAAGAAGAAGCGTATGAGGAGGTTGAAGAGGAAGCGCCGAAAGATGAGACAGAGATCCAAGTAGAAGCGAGAGTGTAGCACTATCACCAACGCTATGCACAAGCAACTGCCTCGATCAACCTCTTACATCGACGTTTCTGGCTGTTCCTCTGGTTTTTGAAGCTTTATAATCTAGCTTTCGTTTTAGGGTTATTTGTGAAACATTTCACAACGTTTTGTGGACACCTTAACAACTTTTGTTTGTTAGTGACTCTGTTAAAGATTTTGACATTTGCATTATGAGATGGGTTTTATGAATCTACCATTATTGATGGAACTGAATTTATTTTTTTGCTTTTGAGTTTGATAGTATTGTTAATGTGAATGCGATTGTGTTATTGTTGCAAATAACAGGTTTTGATTCTATAGGCTTAATAAGATGGAATGGGAGTTAGAATGCAATGCCCATTTCTATTATGTTTGTAGTGGAATCTGATCTTATAGATTTGGATTTGAATGTGTTTATAATAAATCTAATTGACAAAACAATCTCACATTGCATTGGGCTCTTAGGGTGTTCTAAAGGGTTTGGCAAACCTGAAAATTGTTTCTGAGCCGGCTGAACCAAATCATAAATGTATTTCTAGAATTTTTAGATGGTTGGTTTACATGGGCTAGCATAAATTTTCATGATTTGTCCTAACAATAATGATTCTGTGTGTACAAAGCATTTTTGTACTATGGTTTCCATTCCAATATATTGTTACCAAAAGAGAATTTTTTTTTTTTACGAGTGTTACCAAAAGAGAATTTGATTGGATATATATTTGAAAATATGAAATGCAATTGAGCTTGCCTGGTGGTTTCGTCTAAATCATTTGGGACATGTTGCGCGTGCATTTGTGCATTTGTAAATGATTTCCAGTTAGTTTATTCCTTGGTAGCGAAGGAGGGAATGGCTTAGTTGTTTTGTTTTAGTCATTAGTAAATAGATCACATCTTAATATGGATGGTAAGGTCTGTGCAGTTGTAATATGTGCATTTGACTTTAGGAAGGACTTGCGTCATCAAGCCTTACAAGGGGTTGACTAGCTGCAGCTTTGAATAAACTTTGAACGTGTCTTAGAATACTAGAACTCAGATTTATCATATTGGAACTTATCCTTGTCTAAATTAATATATACCAAATATTTCCAATATTGAATAGCTAATTTAACTTGTATGGAACTTCACTCACACTGGTAGATTGATAGTATACAGCTAGATAATTTCCACATTCTTCTAACGTCTCTGGGGTGTTTGGCTATGCGTGTAATCATTTGTCACTACCCAAGCCGACTTTCTTTAGCTTTTGAAATACTTGTATGGTCTCTGCATCAAAACCGCCTGCAAACTGAAGGTTTTGAAGTTTAGTAAGACTACAGATTAATGATTAGCATTAAAAGTTAGGAGTCCATTTTACCTGGTGTACTCGATATGCAAATCGAACTCCTTGAAGCATAAGATTGTCATCATTTGAGCATTCATCAGACTGCAGTTCTTTAGCTATCCTTTTCATGTATTCCTTGGCCAGCTTTAGTG